>VOQK01027726.1:10487-26929 GCA_015052645.1 Benitochromis conjunctus
GGATTTTTTCTTTTCTATGTAACGCTTAAAAAACGGAGACAACTTAATATGTCACACTGAGCTTTGAAGAACAGTGACTGGTGATTTTCTTGCATTTTCTGGACTTTGAACGTCTGTCAGAAAAAAAAAAAAGTTTGTATGTTGATATGCTGAGTTGCAGCTCAGTTTGCTGAAAATAAAAGCACAATCTGCTGTCTTCCAGCAGGGGGCAATGTTAACCAGGGAGGGAGGAGAAGCCAATGTTGACTGAAATTAAGGTGAAGATTTGTTACTGAAAAACACAACTGTGAAACAAAATCAAAGCATATCATATCAACTGTTTTCCAGAAAAAGAAACAGATTAAGTATGATCTGGTGAGCCGATGGCCTACAAACACAACGCCTCCCTGATCACAACATGCAGAAATGTTCAACTTAATGTGATAAAATGTCCCTTAATGTTGGAAATCCAACTCAATTGTGCAGCTGCTGCAGAAGAGCAATGGCTGCTCGAAATGATAAGATCCCTTTTTATAAAACACACAAAATAAATGAACACCTGATTCACGAGCAAGAGGCAATTTGATATCAGATAAATGGACTGATGTTTCACACAAACCAGCTTTATTACACATTTAGTCGCCAGCTGCAGGATTTGTTTTAAGTACAATGCCCTAATATGCACACACACAGGCACACACATCACATACACCATGTAGATACTACAAGCTGCATAATTTCATTCTGCTTTCACACGAGCAGTGGATTATTACCACTGCATAATGTATTTTCACCTTGGTAAAGTGTTGTGCAGTTATTCAGAATTGTTACCAGCAGAAAATCAAAAACATTCCACATAATTACGTGCAGATGAAGGACATAATACAGGCTGCTAACATAGAAATAACTTACTGATATGTTGTAGAATTCACTTTTGTCTTTCAACAGTGTAACTGTGGGACTTAAGTACAATATTGAGGCGCTTTCTTCCCATTTTAATTAAAATTGTTAAATTCAATGTAACATTGCTATAACCGACAGTTTGCAAAGTAGGTTTTATCTTACAATAGGGCAATTATTTAATATGGACACTGTATGAATGATTTTTCATCTACGATTAAATTCGACTTTAAATATATTCAATTAGATGTAAATGCATTTGCTGTGTATACATGTATTCTTTTGCCTCTTCAGGATTTGGACTGTGCTGTTGTTTCTTACACTCTGAGTAATTCAAATAAAGACTGAACTTAGATATTAAATGTCTAAAGCATTAACAATAATATCCCAATAGTATATAACATTTAAAATGCATCCTTCTGTGCAATGAGCGCCTAGGCTTTGATTCATAGAGCATGTCTGGTCGTTAATACTGTGCTTTTAACGTAAAGTATGAGTATTTTTAATATGGGACTTCCACTACCATTGCTTTTAAACTTATTTAAAAGCAACTTTTAACAAACCGTTTGCTAAATACAAGAAAATGATCAATTTAATTACATATAATTATTAGTTAGTTTAAGTAAACAACATAGTTTAAGTATTTTATGAAATACATTTTGATGCAATTTTACATTTCTTGTTTCTGTTCATTTTTTGTTCAGCCTTGTGTGTGCTTCAGCCACACTATGGGGTGTCTATCACACTTGTGCTGTGCTGGGAGAATAAGCTACTGTGTGTGTTTGCGTGTGCATGACTGTATGAGTGAAGGGTTGGGGCGGCAGCTGGCTGAGGCTTTTTTTCAATGCACCCGCCTTGGGGAGCCCCCACTCCAGCTGTGATTGATGCGCTCCTGTTGCTGACCGTGCAGAGGCCAGAGCACGGGGACCCGCCGAGGCTGATGTTTATTTGTGGTCAGAAACCGCCTCGGTCAGGGGGCCCTGGTCGTCAAACATCTTAATCCTCGCAAACACAGCTCTGGGTCTGATTTTCTCCTCGGGCAGGACACATCAGGTTCTCTTTTTGCTCTCGACTCGGGTGCACTGTGCTAAATCTCTGCTGATTGTAACGGTTGTTCCTTACCATTGTGTGAAATGTGAAACATGTTTTCAAAAGGTAAAAAGGCTTCAAAGATGATTTTTTTCTGTATTTTGGGAAAGAAACTTTAGAAATGTTCTTTTTTCCCTTCACAAAGAAAACATTAATTTGAGAGAGCTTGGGTGTTTTCTCTGACACATGCAGCCAAATATAGTTGTAGACACTGAAATCTAAACACTCAGGACTTATGGTTCTGTGGGAGAGTGCCAGATACACTCATGTCTCTTTGATCACAGTGGACGTTGGCTTCCCTGCACTGAATGACGAATGCTTTTTGTATGTGACATTCTGGAGCACTTCAAGGAAATGATCGGTCAAAGTGCAATCAACAGGCAAAGCCAAGACTTCGTACCTAACTCCCTGCGGGGCCATGAAGGTAAAATCATAGAGCCCTGAACTCACTGAGGGAAAGCTCAGGCAGAAGAGCACAGCAGTTTGTTTTTGTTTCAGCTGCGCTCTTTATTGTTCTCGCAAAAAGCTGTTATTTAAAAATTGTAATTATTCACTTCATTGCTTGGGGCTCATAATGCAAAAGAATTTAATTGCCGTCTCAGACAATGAGTAAACAGACTTTTATAGTTATAAACAGCTTGTTTGTCTTTCTGGTAATCATAAGAAAATAACTGCTCAAATCTTCTAACTCATAAGGAGTAAATCAACCAATCATAGATGAGTATTATTGTCACAGGACAACGTACAAGGACCTGTCTTTCTGCTGCAAAACTGGTTACTGTTGCTATTTGTTCTGTTTATTACAACAGCACTCTCATCAAGCAGCATTTTAGGGACATGCAGTCCAGTACACCTCTGCCGTGACTTATACTTTTACTAACATTGAACATTGTCAGGTTTTGTTAAATGCTGAGAAAGATGCTCCTCTTGTTGTTGTTGGTGTACAGAACTGCATCATATAAAGACGCGTTTCTATCCAGCACAACATACATGAGAGTGATGTAAAAGTCAAACTTCAGGCAGAGCTGTTGTGCACTTCACTGACATCTCTAATAAAGTGATCTGTGAGTGCGCATCACAGTGTTACTCCAAATATTATTCCTAATATCAACTTCAATTTTGATGAAGTCTTTATTTAAGTAAATCACGAAACCTAACAATGTTCCATCACAAATCTGCACACAAAATGAATAACAATTATTAGCTCTGCTATGCTGTTATAGATCACACGGATACATAGTCCTGATTCAATAATGCTTAAGCAGACTTTGCTGTTGTTAGTTGAGATGGAACCTATACTATCTAGCTTAAAGACTATTAGGCAGTTTAACCCTAACACAGGTTTTGTGGTTTTAAGCTTTAATGAGGTTAAGTAAATTATGCAGAAGGTTCACTGCACAATAAAGTGAAATGTTTAAGCATTTAAGCATGGCAAATCGAATTAGAAAAATTCTATTACTAACTAAAATTACTTTGTAGATTCAGTTTTAATTTGATTAAATAAATGTAAATTCAATTGTCATGTTTGAAGATACATGCAATCTGGGAAGCCGTTGGGAGTAACAGACCATTTTTCAGGGTTTCCAGTTAGCCATCGGCTATCTGGGCCAAGACTTCCTGTTTAATCTGCAGGTCTTTGTTTACAATGCACATGAATCCAAAAAAGCAAATAAAATACAGATTACCATTAGACATTTGTCAATGGACTGGGATTTGAGCAATGCCATGCTTCTTTTGCACTCCACTGTTCACCTGCATGCAAAAGCATGCAAGACCTTAATCAAATTTGATTGGTCAATAGAACTTGGAATGTAAAGGGAAACCAAGAAACTCCATTACCAAAATTTTTTTCCCTTGCCTACAGATTCTACATATTCATATGCAGATATCGCCCTCATTCAGACCAGCTGCACGAGAAAGATTAAAATTTGAGTCAAAAGCTGCAAAATGAGCAATTTTTGTGTAACAAGTATTCAGACTGCTGGACTTGTTAAGCAGTTTTTGACCGTGTCTGTGCTCTCATGGCACATCTGCAATCTGTGTTTGTTTTTTATAGAGACCTGCTTTACTACATCTCTCAGCTTACATTACCACAGGTTAATGGTTGACTTTTAAAATTAATGACCCTGAAAGATATACAAGCACTTGCAGTTAAAGGCGTGATGTAAATGTTCATGTCATCGTTGGGCACAATTTTCACTGTGTTATTTGTTATCATGCGCTGCAACACGGAGAAGAATTTTACAACCATTAGTTTGTGGTTAAAAGTGAAGCGTTTGCTTCACTTTGATTTCCACAGTTGTTATCTAAATTGACTCAACTCTTTACAAGTAAAGGGCCAGCGTGATGGCTAAATAAATGCAAAGTGATTTCAGCAGTATTTTATTGATTAACATCCGGTTGTGTGGCGACAACAGATGCTATGAATCCTCCCAGGTTAAAATTAAGCTTCCTCCCTCTTGGCATGCTAGAGTGTGACAGTGATGTTCTCAGAGTGTCCAAAACATTCAGTGGATTACCAGGAATAATAAAACCAACACCCAGCACTTTAAGCGGGATGTGCCTATCTGATGCAAGAGGGGGAGATTGATCTCCCATAATGCTTTGTCTTGATGAGACAATGAAAAATGGCCCTAGCTGGAGACATGTCAATATCAGGGCTGGAGATGCACCGACGGTCCTAGGTTCTTATTTAATCCAGTTTCCTTTAAGATGATAGCTCTTGTTACATTTTCACTGCCTGTCTGTCAGCTTGACATCGCAATATTCCCCCTCTCCTCACTTTCCTGCTCAGTTTCATTTATTTTAAAACGCCATTTCACACACGGCTGACTTTAACAAGGCATTATACAGCACTGAGGGAAGGTCTGGGAGATAGAATTGTGACAGATACAACATTTTTTACGGCAAGAATACAGAATATTGTAAACAGCAGAGTGTATAAATGTAGCAGAGTTCAGAAAGGAAAGCTGCTCATGTATGTATAGATGTCATTCAGTCTCTTCTTCCCTGTGGAAATTACATACATGGGCAAAACACTATTTATTTAGGGCTTTTTAGCAGTAGGAGCAGAAATGGTTCCAGTTTTATTCATTCAAATAAAACATTCTATTTCAGTGAGTGATTACTGAGTATTGATTATGTGTCATTTAGTTTCAAGGTCCTATTAGAAAACCATAACCAGGCAAGTATGGAAATTGGCAATTTTAGAATAAGAAATGCTGAGCCTCTGCAGTTCTTATTAATACCGCTCTGCTGAAATTCTCTGCACTTCACCCTCAGGACATGTAAAGACAATCCTTACAGGATAATAATGAATGAAGCCAAATTGCAAAAATGATTATTTACAGCCCACTTTTTATTTTAGTTGTTGCGAATATTTTCATGATTTTCTAATCACAATGAAATTAAACAATGCTAAGATTGTTCAGTTTTTCTTACAGGAAACTGGATTTTGTCCATAAAACACATAAAATAGCATTTTTGTACAGTTTGCTAAGTTAACATTGAAGGATTTCCAACATGACTTACCCCCGTTGGTGCACATTCCCCACCACAACTTCCTTGACAGGCATGTGACTGAATTAGCCAATCACAAGCTAGGTCTTGGACTCAGGTAAACGCGAGGGAACCATAAAGGTAGATTCATCAGTTTTATACACGCATATATAAACAATTAAAGATGTAAATAGCTTTGGAAACACAAATATATAAAATAAAGTTATGATGAATAATATGACGTAGCTGCTAAATCTTGCAATCTTATTTTTTATTGTATTTATTTTTCTATGGTTTTTCTCTTGTCCACTAGCTAACTTGTAAAACACTTTTTTTATCAGTGTTGTTGCTTTTGAATGTGCGATAGAAATAAAATTGAGATTGACGTTGACATGAGTCCATGGCAAGATGCTTTTTGGGTATAGTCAATGTTGACAGCTAGCCAGTGGCTTTTCAGAAATTCTCTTCTGTTGTTGGTTTAATGATTGAAATCAAAATGGTGTATGCTAAAAAGTGGGATGCCTAATGCGACATACAAAAAAAGTTATACTCCTTGGCATCACCTCCCTAGGACTTGATGTATCCTGGATATGCTGGACACCCACTATGAAACCAGAAGTCCCAAGAGTGGAAGTTCTCTGATTTAGAAATTCTCTTGCATAGTCCTTAAGCAGTTGACCATGCTGTGACAGAGAGGCATTTTTTCTTTTACTCCTTAATTATTCACAACAGAATCCCCATGGGAAAAAACTCCTGATATTAGTGTTTTAGTATTTTACCCTGTCTCATCTGCTGTAACCACTATGGCTTTTCACTGTGAGAGTGCAGTGACAGTAAGGGTGTAGTTGCTCGCTGCACCCTCCACGATGCAGCTGTGGGTGAAACATGCCGTGGCTGACATATCAGTGATGTTTATTAAGAGACGAGTCTATCAGGTCTCATAAGCCGGTTCTCGCAGGCGGCAGATCTTTTGTTTCTTCCGGAGGGTGTCATCAATCTTGCGTGGCTGCGCTCTCCTGAGCGCTTGATGGGAGATCACGGATTCCTCCCTCCCATTGCAATGGGTTCAGTGGTAGAGGCAGGTAGACAGCACACACACACACACACAAACACACACAGAGATATATACAGAGAGAAGACTACATGCTCTGCAGAGTGCCTCCATTCCGAGATGGAAAACACAGAGGGAGGCTCTGTTGTAGACATGACACTGTATTTCTTTATGTTACTATGAGGGATGAACTTGCCATTAAAAAGCAGTAAAAAATATACAGTATTCATATTTTTGTTTTGAAGCACCATGAGGGCTTTAATGTTTAATATCTGCTCTGTTCTAGTATGTTTCATTTTCTCTCCTCTAATCTGTACCGGGAATTTTGTTCTAAATATATGACTTTCATTTTTTAGCTGCTTCTGTGTATCTGCTTGATTTTTCTTCAACTTTTCAGGGCTCACAGAATTTTTATTTTATGGTTGCCAGCTAGCGCAACCATCTTCAACTGATCTGGAGCCCTCTAGGCCTGTCAGAATCAGTAATAAGTGGATTTTTTTTTTTTTTTTTTTTTTTTTTTTTTTTTTTTTTTTTTTTTTTACTTTTGTGCTGAAATGGTTTTGTCCTTGATGCCCTGGAAGTAAACTACATCACTGGGCTGACCTTATTAAGAAATAAAAAAGTCAATAAAAATAAGCTTCAAGAATGAATTTTTGACATAGAAAAAAACAGCTCTCACCTCAAGCAAATTTACCCAGTCAACTCAAAAAATTTGCCTACACAGACAAGCCTTTATAACATTCAGTGTGTTTCCCAAAGTCTCAGTTTTAGATGTCCTAAAGTGTGCCAGTGTAAAAAACCACAAGTATTGGTATTAGTAGTGTTGTCATGTGGACAAGTGTAGTTTTTGTTATTTCCCCCTATAAAGAAGTATACTTACTAGAAGACAATTTACAATTGGGAGGATGATTGATTCAAGCAAGGAGTGCAGCGCTGCAAGGCAGCACAGTGAACACACAGACAGGGGACATTACAATACAAATCTCCCCAAGATTGCATTTTTAAACCCTATTTAGAGATGCTCTTGACTTTCTGATCATTCCATATCACTGAGATTCTGCTTGCAGCTTTGAAGCTAAATATTAAATTCTACCTATTAAATCTTAATTATCTTTTACAGAAAACTGTGAAAACCTAAAGGGAAAATCTGTTATCCACTCTTAAATAAATATCATATAACACATAGTAAGTGCGTCAATGAAAACTGAACTTAAAGTGCATTGGGTGCGCACAGTCCTGTAAGTACTACTGCAATAGAAGTACAGCCATTGACGGTAAATATCTATTGAATAGTTTTTATGGTGTGGTCTTGCAGTGAGTGTCTCTTGCCTGTAATATGAAATTGATATACTTGGCATATGGAGACTTGGATAGAAAGTGCCCTCTGCACCAGCTAAAACCAAATGAAAGTAGATAACAGCATCGACTTGGAGCCTTCTTCAGTGTCATAACTTGTATGTAAATCTCTGTGCCTGGGATCGTAGACCTTCATTAAGTGCGCTTTAGTAGATTTATGAAGTGATCTGTGCAGGAGTCGTTTGTAGATGCTGTTCGCTTTAGACCTGGACATGATGAATATACTCCACTTGGCTCTGGCTGGACTGCTGAATTTGAAATTGGTGCTGTCCAAAGAACGCTGCTTTTTTCCAGAGCTGGATGGAGCACTCCTGTTTATTCTGGGAGTCGACTCCACCGCGTTGACCTTTAACAAAATATGCCACCACTCTTGCAAAAGGGCATTCATTCCTTTAAGTATTTTTTGCCATTATGATTCCTTTACATTCTCTGCTGCTGAGACACGGTTACCTTTGTCAAGATTATTAAGTGTGTAACATTAAGCAGCTCTCAGTGCTTCAGGTTTCATTACAAATGGTATTCAAGCCACATAGAAAGGTTAGCGTGTTCTGCCCTGAATCCTCATCCCTTTCTCCCAATAGTAATGAATTGAAGGGATCATTTCATACTAATTGCTTTTTCAGGATGATAATCCAAGCAATAAACTGCAAAGAGGCGTTGGCTGTCCGCAGGGAAATACGCCCAAATGAAATAAACACCCGTTCACTTTTGACTCCGATCTGTTCAGCTGCAGACCAGAACACATGCTGGCGCCTGAACTGAAAGAAGGCGAGGAAGTTTGAATCAATATTTCCTATTAGAGACGCTGATGCTTAGACCAACAATGACCCACTCTGAATGAGGTCCAGAGTATTGTGTGTTCAGGTGTATGGAGTAATTGAATTCTCTATTGAAAAGGCTCCTCTGATTAAACTGAAGAATAAAAGGAAAATGCAATCAAAGAGACGGTTCCTTGGGACAAAGCGTTACCTTTAAAGTTTGTCATCAAAGTTATTTTGATTAATGTGGGACTCTGTTCCTGGAATGGTGCTTGAAAAAGAACATACTGAATTATATTATTTTGCAAGCATGGCTGTTTGTGAGTTTTTAAACGAGCCACAATCAGGCAGTCTCTTTCTCTTGCAAGTTTGTTCCTTGAAAAACACGCATGCATTCATCGTGTTCTTATTCATGTGTGTTTATAGCTGCCAGGTGGTGTATTGTGTTAATAGACAGATAAAAATCAGCGAGGAAATGGCCCTCCCAGCGCTGACCCTTCCACCACCCCGGCTCTATCTGTCAAGCTGTCCTCCCTCTGACTTTTCACCCTCTGATCCCCATCTCCTGCTTTGGACTAAGAGAAAACAGACCAGTACTCCCAGAGCACATTGCAAGCCAGTTAAAGGCTGCTGCAGAAATGCCTTAAAAAGCAGCCACGGTCACACAAATGCATAGACAAAAATTGTTTTATTCTACAAACAAGCAAAAGTAAAGTATGTGCACTAAAGATGAGCAAAAAATAATAATTTTGGATGCATATTTGTATTTAAAATCATTTAATTCTTTATCCCTAACCTAACCTAAACTATTACTTAATTCTTTGCACATATTCCCATGCTTTTAAAAGATAGCCAATAGTTTGTGGACATATTTATGGATATTGTATCTAAAATTCAACCTGCTGACTGGGATTTTCCCACCACAATAGTGACTGAGTGGCAGCTGATGTTTGTAGTGGGACTTTTTGTCAACTACAGCTGTGTTTCACTGAATATTGAACATCATAGCCCTTTAGCCAACAGACTTTGAAATGTTTTAACAAGCTCAGGTAATGCTGAATACCTGCGGCAATTTAAGTTAACCATTCCTTTGCAAAATTAAGCCCAGTAAGGTTAAGCATCTACTCAAACAAAGTAGAAAGCTTGTCTAATTAGTTCTGCTGGTCTGCTTTTATAAATTAAACAGCAATTATTCACAAACCTTCACCAGTTTGTCTGAGAATGATTGCAGTGAGTCCGAGTTTGTCTGGTTAATTCTTATATAAAAGCAACGTTGCTGAGCATTTATGTAATGTCGCATTTGAGTCGCTTTAATGGAGTAAATACATCATTAATTCTTATTCCAACTATAATGTTCCGGCTAGAGTCTGAATGCAAATAGTTAATGTAAATTTCTGTGCATGCAGTTTGCAGCAGGTTTTCCAAATAAATACAGATTTATCACACTTAATCTCTGCATTGCCACAAACAGACTGCATGTAATTACCAACCTGATCCTGTTTAATAGCAAACTGACACCAGACTTATAATTGTGTTATTGTTTAGACACACCAAATTTGCTCTGAATATGGCAAGTGACCGCAAATGGTCTTTTACATGGTCCCTGGCTTGGATGCAACCATTTCAAAGGCAATAAGTTCAGAAGTTCATCGCACATGGTTGCAAAAATGTTAGTCCACATTAGCTTGTTTATGTTACACTGATTTACTGATTTACATCATTTGAACCCTGACTCACAGCTGTCACATGAGCAAGCTTTGCTTCTGCATCTTGCACTCTGTGGCGAACATTTCTGGAACATCATTACTTACTTAAAACCTATTTTTCTAGACTTTGTTTGCAGTTGGAAGGTCCTGACAGCTGTTTTAGAGATGTCCTTTAGAATGGTGGCCAATGGGGAAATTTTTTATTTTTTTTTCTAAACTGCATATGTAGAAACCATCACAGCTGTGAAATGGTCATGGACACACATTTCTGTCTTTCTTTTGTTCTTTCTTTTTTGCATATGCACATTTTGCATATTCATCACAAATTTGTATCTATTGATTGGTGTTCATGGATATGAATATGAATACTACTGCTTCCTGTCTGAAACACTGTGGTGTGTGAAGCAGGGTCACAAGGTCTTCACTTACGAGACTACAGCTTTACCACACGTTTGAAAGGTTTTCTAGGAAAGTCTTGAAAAAAATTAGGTGAAGGCACAAAATATATTTCCTGTTAAATATTTTTTTCAAAGTTATGCTGACAGTCAAGAAGGAAAATGTGTCTGTTGTACACAAACAAATGCATTTTGAGCATATGTATGGAGCATTGTGAGCAGCTGGTATCTAGTCTCACCCAGGCTGTATATTTTGGGTAATCTCTCTCCATGTCCTCAGCTCCTTGGGTATCTAAGCATCAGGTGCAGATAAAATTTGCTGTGATAAAACGCTGCTGCAGGAGAAAAGTAAGAATTGGTTGCTGTGCTGATTGCCTTCCCCTGCCTGTGTGTCAGATAGTGATCAACAAGAAACTCTCGAGTGTGCTTCATCCCATCTCCACCTGCCTGCTGCTGTCCGTCTGTCTGTCTGCAGCTTCTCATTCTGTTGGCCTGGCACAGCAAAGGGGAGAGGAGCAGGACTGAATAGATGTCTGAAGGCTGAGGGAGACCTCTCTTTTTAAACTCCCATCTGATAGGACAGGCACAAAGGAGCCAATCACGGTTCTGCTGAAGTCAGTATATTGGAGGCACATACATTACAGGGTTTCCAGGAGAAAGAAAGTAAAGGTGAAAAACAGAGAAATTAGACAGGCTTCTTTGTAACCCTTTCTTGTTGATTTCGCTCCTGCAGTCTCTGCAAACTGAAATTGATAGCCAGTTAAAATTAGATTATTTTCTTCTCCTCAGCTCTTGATGAGGCAGTAACAGTAATGCTCTTTAATCTTTTACTCCTGATGAAAAAGGAGTGATATTTTCCTTACCAGATTTGCTTTATTTGTTGTTTGTTTGCTATCAGCCTTTTTTTAATATTGTTATTTTCACATATAATCTATTCCATGTTAGAGACAGTTATCTCTGGTGGCTCTGGTGGAATACGGCAGTGTTGACATTCAAGTGGGTTAACTTCTAAGGTTAGACCGGTTTAAATATGACAGACATTGAGCGCAGCATTAGTTCAGGCAGACCTGAAAAACTCATACAGCTGATTTTCGAGTCATCCCCCATCTGCAAGCCCCTTTGCAACACATCTCTACTCAAGCTCCTCCTCTATGCTATGTCTAATGTAACATGGTTTTTGCTGGGGTCTTGCTGCTGCTCTTAGTGCACATGAAAATTAAATTCTAGTAAGTTTTTGGGCTGTAGTGGTCCTGAGTGACACATAGTAACATTAAGTTAAACATTGCTTAAAATGTTAAAATGAAATATCACTTAATCATTTCAAATATATGTGAATGTTTTAATCTTTTTCAGTGTTGTTTATGTAACAGTTTCCAAGCTGCTATATATAATTCCTACGTTATTATATCAGGTATTTGTTTAAATAATTGCACCAACAGTTATCATCTCACCAGGCTTCTTGCTGATGGTTCTGTAGTCCATTCCAGACTTTTGCATTTCTACAGTCTTATCCCTGACATCCTGGTCGTGTCTTTTACACACATAAGCTGAGGTCAGCAGTATCTGTAATTGACTGATTGATTGGTTAATTCTAATCTGTGGGAGTCATGATTCTGGCTGGTTTGCAGGGGATACGATATACTTATTTCACTCAATGAAATAAGTAAAGCAAACTTATAAATTCAGCAGGGGATCAAATAATTATTTTCCTAACAGTATATAGAATCTATCCTACATCTAGAATACGTTGCCTTAACAGTATCATTAGTAGTGATGATAATATCAGCTTGTGTGCAGTGCACTGCAGAAATGGGGTCACAGGAAGTGTATTTTTCATGCAGATACCTTTTTAAGCTATAATTCAAATGTATAAAAAATACATCTAAATTTTCCAGCACTCTGTCATGACTGAATACTTCAACAGACAGTCAGCTGGCGTTCACTCCCAGCCGCATCCGAGCTGCCTCTGCGAGAAAATATTAGGCCGAAGTATCTCAGGCGTGATGTGCCTATTAGATTATTCCAGAGACCAAACAACAGAGCTGGGAGAGGAGGCAGTGGAGAGGGTGGCAGACTGGGAGTAAAGCCTCTCTGAGCGCTGGCAATCAGGTGGTATTAGGCTCTACCAGTTAGAAGCATCAGTGAGGCAGACAGAGCTCGGTGTTAGCCGTACATGTGTACATGCTCTCAGTCATCATCCCAGACACAATAATGGAAAACCAGATACCTTATCAAGCTTTACTGTCAGTCTGGAGGCCAAGCTGAGGAGATTAAGTGCGGGATATGTGTGACGGTGCGATGCATGTGGTCTGGAAATGGGCTGGGAGGAAGTGTATGAGAATGAGAGTGAGGGGATAGAAGGGTTAGATGCCTTCCTGAGGTTTGGTTGCAGAATAGTCCCAACTGTATTATATCTGCTTTGTTACAGAGAGAGTACAGCGTGGTATTGTTCTCTTTATCCTACTGGGAGATCCTTAGAGTGTTTCTTGATTGACGCCGGAGATCCACCCACTCCGGGTTGTTAATGAGAAAAGCCCCGAGGACACAGAAATTCAGCAGACATTACTCCATGACCTTTGTGAGGTTTGCTGGGGATGCTGCAGCAAAGCGTTCATGCAGCCACGGCGTCGGCCACGCGTCAGGCTCCTCGGGGCTCCACTCAGGGACAGGGAGTAACACTAGGGAGCCTCGTTATGTGCGCAACATCAAAACGAATCAGGCTCTGTCCGCCACCCCTCATCTCAGACCCCCATTGTGGGCTGCAGGGTGAGCATGTGGAGGTAATGAGACCGTGTTGCACTTCGGCCCCCACCGCCACCTCCACTACGAGACACTAACAACTACTGGTGCCCCAGGGATGTCCGTTAGATACACAGTGAGAAAAAGAAAGAGTGAAATGGGGGGAAAAATGAGTGTGAGGGAGAAAGAGAGACCAGGCAGTCCACCTAACCAG
This sequence comes from Benitochromis conjunctus, assembly GCA_015052645.1. Classification (NCBI taxonomy): domain Eukaryota; kingdom Metazoa; phylum Chordata; class Actinopteri; order Cichliformes; family Cichlidae; genus Benitochromis; species Benitochromis conjunctus. Next base: position 24,173 of record VOQK01027726.1, read on the forward strand.
CTGAAGTGGAAGTTATCCTCATGAAGTGTGTGTGCATGTGTGTGTGACTCATGCACTGCCAGGGGTTTTCAGAGGTCTTGAAGGAGCTGTGCCAAGTTGTGTGGAAGTTTCTCTTGTTGCCAACAGGCGCTGAGCAGTCAAGCCTCCCTGCAGTCACACAGAGAGTGGTTGAATCTTTGTTCATGAGTAATCCGAGTGGCCATGTAATCAGAGAATCGTTGAATTAAAATTGACAAAGTACATGGTGTAATTTCTCACTAAGCACCGATGATTTCAGGCCACTAAATGGTCTGCAGCTGGAGAGAAAGAAGACAAATCTTTTAAGTTGTGCAGAAAAGCTGCAGAATGACAGAACGCACATCCTTAGCAAAAACAACACCGAAGCCCAAACTCTTTTTTCCCCCCCAAACAGCCACTTGTACCGGTAGCAAGTACCAGTTTACCATTTACATTCTGCACATGCCAACTATGATATGATTAAGGTGAGTGATATAGCAGGGTTTGGCAATTCAGACATTACTGTTAATGTTATTAATGTCACAACCATCTTGTACTGGCTGTAAACTGGTTGTAAACTGAGAGTTTTGGTAACATGTGCTCACTGTTCAAATGACGCTGGCAGTGACTATGTTTATTCATCCAGAGACACGAGTCAGAACAATAGCGATCTTCTTCAATGCTAATGGTCCCAACATAACATGAATCTGGTATTTATGCACTTTAAAAATTTGCTTGCCCACTTCCAAAAAGCTTATTTTGTCACTGTTTCATGCAAATAGTTTGGAAATTTTTACAGAATTTCTGTTGACTGTGGTGATTTTGTCCACCCACCTCTCATCATAAGGATCAGCTGCAGTGACCGTTCCTTTTCCAGGAACAGTCAACAGCTTCATAATATCAAATTTAATTGCTTTTATTAAGATGGGAAACAATATTTAAAAAGCTTAAAGTTTTTTGTTGCTGCTGCTGTTTTATTTCTCTTTTTGCTTATTATTGCACTTTTCAGTGAAAGAAAGCCAACATCGCCCATGGTGACTAAGAGTTGGCAAATTATACAAGTGATGCTTTTGTTTCGGTCTATGACATAATTAGTGAGCAAGTGTCTAAGAGGCAAAGAAAGCCATCTTTTGAAAAGATTCCCACACATGGTATGTCATGTGTTTTCCTACGGTTCAGCTCTGCTCATCTGATTATTAGATTACAAATAGACTAATTGTATTTTTACCAAACCCTTCAGACTACAGAGGGTATAATGTGTTCATGAATCTTTTCATGAACACATTATCTTTTATGATAATTTTTGCCAAAGTTCTTCTGTCTCCTACACCTGAAATGGGTCGAGGGGGCATCTTAGGACAGAGCTGGCCTTCCAAATGAGCTCATACGACTGCTTCCTCTTAACATTACATAAGCTGCTGTTTCAACAGACATCACAATAGAAGATGGCTGACATCGCCACAGAGTCAAAGCGCTCCCTGCACTCTAAAAGATCTCAGACTCCTCAGCACGTGGAGTCTGCTCTGACCCTTCCTGTAAAGAGCATCAGTGTTGTGACTCCAGTCCAGTTTATTGTTCAGGTGAACACCCAGGTACTTATAACTGTTCACTATCTCAATGTCAGTTCTGTGGATGTTCACTGGTGTTGGTGTGGTGGCTCTGCGCCTATGGAAATCCACCACCGGCTCCTTGGTTTTCCCCGTGTTGGTCAGAAGACGGTTCCGCTGGCACCAGCCCGCAAAGTCCTGAATCCACTGTCTGTACTCTGAGTCATCCTCACCGATAATGAGGCCAACTATAGCAGAGTCATCAGAGAACTTTTGTAGATGGCAGCCTGGGTAGTTGATGGAGAAGTCTGCAGTGTAGAGGGTGAACAGGAACGTTGCCAGCACAATTCCCTGCGGGGCCTCTGTACTGCAGACCAGCGTTAATGTAGTCTGTGATGCAGTCTGCTCTGCTGTCAATGTCCTACCTGTGAGGAGCACAAAGTTTTTCCCATTTTACCTTGCAGGTTGGAACTGATAACATTTTTTACATTCAAGTAAAGTATCTATTCTCTGCGTCTTCTATAGTTTAGCTCCAGGGAAATGGTACATGCAGCAGGTGCAGCTGTTTGCTGTGCTTCACTTTTAATTTACAGAACCAGACCTCTTCAATGTGTTTGGGTATACATAATTTTAAGTATTTTATAAATAATATGACCTGCTGTGTTGTCAACTTTATCACAATTAACAACACAATATGAAATTTGATGGAAAAATGACTTACATTATGCCAACATTATGCCAACATTATGCCAGTGGCATTGGCAGTGGCATATGCGAATGAGCCAAGAGTCCACAGCATGACTTTAGTTAACCTGTTAACATAACTAGAAATGTGTGCCTACTAAAAGAACAATAATAATTAAAATGGGACAGAGTGCAACAGAAATGAAGTTACAGGAAAGTTTGTCGAGATGAAATGTTATTATGGGGAAACCAGTAGACCTCCGTGCTCAAGGGGAATAAAACCGGTGGGTTTCCTTGGCAACAAAATGGGATGCGCCAATTAGATTTAGGGTGGGTTTAACAGACGCAAGTCAAGCTTTGCATAAATAAAACTACCCAGTCAGTGTCTGTTTTTCTTCCCCAAAAACCTACTACTCAAAGAACTACTCATTTAAATCTGTTTAAGCATTTAATATTTCAACCTGCGTACAGCTATTTGAAAAAGCTGCCTATCGATACACAAAAACTGATGATATTGTTAATAAATGAA
>VOQK01027729.1:0-12561 GCA_015052645.1 Benitochromis conjunctus
TATATTTTTTTTTTTTTTCTTGTCTTTTTTTTCTTTTCACAGTGGCTCTAATGCTCTTCTGTAGGTACATGTCTTGTAGAAGTCAGATTTTTGTTCAGCTGACTGTCATATCGCTGACAAAAACAAACAAGCAGGAAAAACATTTCTGAAAACATTTAAAGTGTTATATGTTGATTTTGTCACATAAACCGTTCTTTCTTTTGGGTGAGTTTAAGGACGTGGAAGAGTAATTTTTTAAGTTATAAGATGTAAAATGTAAAAAACAAATTGCCATAAAACCAGATTTTATTATGGGCGTTAATGTATTAGCAGGATGGATTCAATACATATATTTTGCCAATAGTAATATTAGATTCAGTTTGTGACATCAAAAAGCTAAAGGTTATGGCTGTTGCTGAAACTGTTAGGTGGTATCATGTAATCACATGGTAATATCCACAGTAGGATGTGCTGTTCCCCTTTCCTGATTTGGCTTCAAATGGACCTGTGGGAATAAGATAGGAATGAGATGCTCCAGATTAGCTGTTGTATGGATGTGATTCACTATGCAGATAATAAATTGCTATGAGATGCCAACTTTAACCACAAGGTGTCATCATGAGCTCGCTCCCTATATTCATGAGATGACAATTGTAGATAAACCATGGGATGAAAACACAAAGTGTTAAATGATCCAGCATGCGTTCACTAAAAATGCACCACATGTAAAGCTTTCCACCATCTAACTTTATGCATTTACTTTAAAGCACATGCAGCAGACTTGTGGTCTATTCAAGCTGCTAATGGCATTCATGGCTTCCAGATCCATTCCAGTAGTTACACGTGTGTGTCTCAAGTCAAGTGTGCAATAAATTACAAATGGTGTATACAGAAGCTTTAAGGTCACTGACACATACCCCCATCTACGTCTACCTCTCATTGTGTAGTGAAATTATACCCGTGGCATGTTTTCTGCATTTCGCACCACAAAATTGCTTTGGCTGGAACCCAGGGATGTTTGAAGTGCAGCGGAGGAGCTAATCAAGCAGCAAGTTAACGGCAACAAAACAAAAAAGACTTCAAGCAGCTGCCACTGCTGTGGGTGAGGGAAAAAAATCACAACAAGATGAGTCCACAGCTCGGGGACCAGTCTAGTGTAAGTTATTAGGAAGAACTGGGCAGATGGGGGAGAGAGTGGAGAGATGAGAAACATGGGGAAGGCTAGATAGAATGAGAAAGCTGCAGTTCTATGTCTTCCCCCATTTTTTGAACAGGCATGTGGATTTGAAAACCATTGTTCTACCAGTCAAAATGTGCCTGTCATTGTGAAGCATCACCCCTTTCCATTACATTACCCGTGTTTCAAAATAACTCAGTCATCATGAAAGAGTCTATCTCTGTGCAGCAGTAGGACACCGCGCCCATGAGCTGAATCTGCTACGAGTTTAACCTAAAAGTAAACATCATACTTGGGCTCCAGTTACATATTAGCTGCCTAGCATGCTTGAAAATATTTAAAAAAGTTCAAAATAGGTAAAAATAAATAGGCTTAGTCAAAAGAACCCATATTATTGAAATGTGTAGCTAACTAACTGTATCATTGTATCACTACTGTTGGTCATACATGCAGTCTTAATCATGTTTGTCTTAATGTTTGCTTTGCAATACTCCTGCAACTTTTGGTTTCCTGTGTATGTTTGACAGTTATGCAAAAGAGGGTAAACGATACTCACTTTTCCACTCTGTGCAAACACAGTTGGATGGATGAATGATTTCACCTGTCGACCTTGATGAAGAAGTGTCATTGCTTTCAGTTTTCACCTAACTGCAATGTTATTATTAATATTTATCATTATTATTATTATTTATGTCATGCTAGGTACTTTTTTTTTTAGGAGTACCGGGACTGACTTTGCTGTTATGCTTTTACCTGCTTATTGCGCTTCAACCCATCTGCTGGGGTATCCAGGTTACGCACTGGTTTTACGGTCTGTTATGTTGATCAGTATGCGGTTACACATACAGATCGCTAGGTGGCAGCAGCGATCATAATTTTCAGTCCTTTTGCTCCAGTCGTTTCCCCTAGATTTTTGAAGAGAGCCAAATAGTTGCCCTTCATCACTTCTGTTCTGAGGTTTTGTTACTCTTCCGACAAATCTGCACAGTACTGAGTGGAGTGAATCCGTGGCAATGTGTCTATAAAGTGTTTTAGTGAAACTTTGAGACTGCCTGGGCATCTGTGTCTCAGATGAGGTTTTCAATCATGTTCCTAAAAAAGTCCATGTTTATCAGGCAGACACAATCAATCTTAGTCACTTTGACTGTTTTTTCTTCCCCATTTACATATGGTTGATTGCTTTGATTATAAGCTCTCTTTCTCTGGTTCATGGAAGACATAGAAGCAACAAGCTATCTTTTGTATTTTCTTGTTTCTCTCTTCCTTGTAACCATGTTTAACTTTTTGAATACATTTGCAGAAATTATATTAAGTAAGAGTACAGAAAAGTAGCCACAGTGTAATTGTGAAAGTGATATTAAAACTGTATCCTGCACATGTATGCGCACCATACATGCTATAATGTATGGTGAACCATTGCTTACATGCAAATTTTTGTTAGCAGTTTCTGTGAAGTTCCTTCATATTTCTGCACAGTGCCAACATTAAAGCATGTTCACACATACTGTAAGGTGAGTCAACAGTCTGGCAGGTTGAACCCGTTACTGTGTTTCATTGGAAACAGACAAACCTGCACTGTACACAGACATACAGGTCTAGTGTGCACAATCAACACTAATACTGACTGATCGAAATTAGAAGGAAGTTCCTGCTCCTGACTTGGAACAGACAGACTCTGAGCAGGATATGAATAAGTTGCACAACCTTTAATCCCTTAAAGCAACAAATAGTTTTTTGAACAAAGCATAACATTGTTCCAGTGTCAAAACCCATCTTCACTTCTTTCACTCGTTCATTTTTTTTGTTAGTTGTCATCCTTTTCTGTGCATTATTCAGGAAAACATCATTAAAATTACAACACATGGGGCAATGTACTTAATTCTGTTGTCATACACCAACACAGACAAAACTAACATTAACCCTTTAAAACCGGAACCATGAAATAACTGCCAGAAATCTGTAATTCTTTGATAATGGAGTGTTTGTTGAACCTTTAGACAAAATAGATTAAAAAAAATATATCAAATTTTAATCTAAAATCAGAGTGTGCTAATGAACGTAGCAGTATTTCCTGTATCTACCCACAGAAGGTCTCGTCTCACAAAATTTACTGTATTTTAAATATTTTAAATTTAAATGAATAATGAATAAAAGTACCATTTAATAATTACTGGACGAAAAAGTACCCCCCCCAACACACACACACACACACACACACACAGGTTTGATCATAATATAACCTAGTTACTACTAACAAAACAGAAAAGCTGGGCTGTGATTTATGAACTTGTTTTGCTATAATTTATCTGTGTCACCGTGCACTGCTAGTTGATATAACATCAAGTAAAAAGGCTAGATAGGCTGAACATAAAGCACAGCACACTATGAAAATCTTGTGCATGATTTAACCTGCCCTTTGGCGTTCAGAGTGAACACCCAGTGAAAGCAGAAAGAATGGTGCTGTTAATCTTTTAGCTGGACAGATTTAATGGAATGGTGTCAAGTGACAATAGCTGGAAAAGCTATCGGAGTGAACCTAATGCGATCAGAATAGCCTGTGTCTGTCCTCTATCTTGGAATTTACAGTAGGGGCAAAAAGCCCAGGTGAGCCTTCTTTAACCCTGTAGTGTACACACTCGTGTACTTTAGTACTACAACCCTTTCCTCTGTTTGTTCTTCTATTAACACGCAGTCAAACGAAGAGACTGAAACCTCCTAAAATAAGTTCTTTAAGTTTTCAAACCAACTCTTTAAATCAGATCCTCTGTGCACAACTGGTTTATGGCATAATGTATTAGTGGTGACTCATGTATAATCGCACAATAATCAACAACATAGTGAAATATTGCCCTCGAATGAGATTCCATAATTGCTTATGCTTACTTAGAAATCTACATTAAACGGGGATCCTGTAGTGTTTTAAAACCCATTGATTTAGGTTTTTGTACTGTATATTTATTGGAAGTGCTGAAAAGGGGATTTAAGGTATAGTGTTCCTGTTTTCACTTTGTACTGTTTAATTGTGTGTTACTGAAGTGAAAAAGTGTAGTGGTTTACTCTAACTGAACTGTATTTCCTGATATGCCTCTCCTTGTCTCAGGTCTCAGGATGGAAGTCAGGACTCGGTCTGCCAGGTGACCTTTTACTTGAGCAAAAGACACCCGCAGTGCGCTTATGTGTGTGTGAGAGTGTGTGTTTTGTAACAGTACGCGTCCAGCACACAGGGAGTGCATTAATGCTCGTACTCCCCTCGCCATGTCGCTCTCTTTCTCGTTTTTGACCGTAACTCTACACCGCGCACCCCGCCGTCCCCCCCCTCCTGCTCACTCCCCAGACCCCCTACAGTTTTATCCTGTTTTATGGGACGCACCTGATACACCAAAAAATGCATAATGGCAGAGGAGAAGGTGAACTCAAATGGGCTCATCAATAAAGTTAACACTGTGATTGAGCTCAAAGTGCTGTAAACTAAAAGAGAAAAATAGCTAAACAAAACACAAAGATGCATTCTAAAAGGAAGTATATCAAATGGTATCACTCTATCAGTGTTGATGTTTTTGTGTACTAGTATTTATTCAGGATTTAGTCAATAGTTACTACATTGAATCCAAAGTCCAAATATGCTTTTCAGTATTATAGAAGTTATAGATATTTTCACAACACAAAATAATTTATTCACCCCAACTAATCATTATCCCAAATATGTTTTGCATTTTTTTTCTTAAATGCTCCTACATATTAATCATTACCAACATCAGAAACAGTTCAAATCTTTTCATTTTGATTTTGTTTCAACCAGTCATGTTTATTTTGGGTAAGGAGTGAAGAAGGAGGACTTTTTCATACAAACCACCGCCACATCGATGATGAACTTTAATCTCTGTGTCGCTCACAGCATCTGACCTGGACACGTATTCTAAAAAACATGTAACGCCAGTAAGTATCTCAGATTCTATCAAAATCAGTGGTACAGTTATAAGAAGGCCAAAACGTCCTTCATTCATAAAACATTGGAGATTTATTTTAAATATAATACCAGTTACGCAATTTAAAAATATTTTCATAGAATAAGAAATATTTATTTGGGCACGGTTTATGTTAACATCCATGTCATTTTTTAAATGCATACAAATAATATTCAGGCCATGCATTATATTTATACTTAAAAACACTTATCAGACGTTAAGGATAATGTTTCTATCTCTGATTTTAGAGCAATAAGCTGATTTTTTTTAATTTCCAGGTACTCTCTTCCTGACAGTGACACATGTTTGCATTCTTTTTTGTAATGGTGGTTTTCAGATTATGAAAGAGGAATTTAATTCTGAAATATGTTCTTCCCATTCCACATCACTCTTTTGTGTGCACTGGTGAACAGTCTGATGTCATCTATAACAAGAAGAGAGGAAAAAGCGTGTCCTCTTCTCTAACTATTAACTGAGTTTGACAGTTTAGATCCTGTAAAGTTACTTTCGGCTCTTGTCTTATTCAGAAAGAGCCACCTCAGCCGGGAGCGCAGTATATTTTATTTGACAGATTTTTCCTTAGGATGCCCTTCCTGATGTAACCCCTGTGTCTCCTCAGGATCAATACAGGGATCATTTACTTGTTAGATGTGAGCCATATGGTGTACACTATGTATCCACTAAATATATATATATATATTAAAGTCAATCAAAAAGACTAAACCCTGAAAAGAATACAGACCTGTGTGCAGAATGTACAGATAACTTTGAATGATTATGACTTCATTCAAAACACATGGATGCTTAAATAAAAATTAAACTTTTTTGTTCTTTTTTCTGTGCATATTGGGAGAAAGATGTAATTGTGTACGCAACTGATATTTCTTTCTGCTGTCTGATTTAGACTCCACATTACAGTGGCAGTGTATCAGTAATGTAAAACCCAGCTGTCTTACACACTCGTTAGCACAGCTACCAACCGTTGCAGTCAACAAGTTTGGTGAATTATTAACTGGTTACATTAGTGCGATGCTTTGTTTCAATATATTAGTTCTGTATTTTATCTTCCTCATAGCCACGCAAACTTTTTCAATTTGCCAGCAAAATCAAAGAGTCGCCACGTGCTGCACATTTTGTCTGTACATTTTTTGAGGGTCATTTTAAAAGTGGTCTAACAAACTGTTCATGACTCACAGGACCTGAGGCTAAGCCTATCTGCTCTGCTGACGTTTCCTTGAGCAACAACGGTGAATCCCTTCCAGCTCCGAGGCTGCTGCCATAAAGGTTTGACCTCTGACCTCCCTGAAGGGGGTCTAAGTGAAAAGAGAATTTCCCCACTGGGGCCAATAACGTGTCACATTATAACCACCGTTACTGTAGCTGACATTTCTATTAAGTGTGTTAACATCACTTAACAAAAAGTTCCTGATTAAATGTGTATTGAAAGAAACCTTTTGTATTCAGATTTGGTGAAGTGGATTAAATAGGCTTGATTAACTCATCCACAGAGAAGTGATACGTTTAGAAATGCAGAATAAAAATGTAACTCTTAAAGCTTTTGTTTGTTTGTTTCTTTGTTTTTACATAGTAACAAAATACATTTTCACAGCATTTAATTATAACTCATGCTCTAATAATTCCGTGCTCTTTATCTTCTCTAAAGTTTGCTAATACACGCGTTAGTAACAGTGAAGCAGAACATCTTTACAAAATCTCAGTCGATGATGAATTTTGAAAAAAATCATCACTCAAAGTGCTAAATGACGACAGCGCTTCTTCACAGATTGCTGTCCTCTCTCCTCTAACCGTTCAGATGATTGGAAATGTATCATCCTAATCTACGCTTTAAAATAATAGATAAACCGCCTGTAAACCGAGCAAAACATAAAAATCTCCTGGTAGAGAGGATATATTTTAATGAAACTTTTAGTTGGGTATTTTAAAGAGTGTGACAGCATGACTGACCATCAGCGCTTATCGATTAATAGGGTAACGCGTTGATCTTTGCGTTTTGATTTACTTCTTTTTGTGATATTATGAGTAAAGGACGGCTCAAATACAGAGCTGATAAATCAGATTTAAAAAAGAGAAAATAACTTTTTCAATTTTACCACAAGTTTAACAGCTGAGAAACTTTCAAATCAGACTGTTTCATTCGTAAAACAGGGGGAAAAACATCAGTGCTGTCGTATGCCGCACGGTTAGTGAAAGTTGTGGAAAAGACAAATATAAAAATATAAACAATGATAATAATAATAATAATAATAATAATAATAATAATAATAATAATAATAATAAATAAACGCTAGTACAGCCTGCAGCAGGACCTTGGAACAAAGTATTTAATGTTTAATACGAAGTCTGCGGTTTTTAACACCAAACAGTCCGTATTTGGCTTTTCTGTTGTTTAAAAAAAAATTTTTTTATTGTGCTTCTTTCTTTAATCGAGAAAACCAGAGTGAATGAATATAAATCACCACCCTACCATTCACTAAATCGGGCAAAACGCGTGTGTAAAATGCCTTTTGCGCTAATGACAGTGCGCAGATGCCATAATAACAAGTAAAACTGATCTCAGGTCAGAACAGCTCTGCTTAGTACAAGCCTTTTGCTGTGAAAGTGCATGGATGTGATCTTTACGAGGCCAGGACTCAGCATTCTCTCCTGATTGTTTCATGATTTTGGTCTTGGGGCAAAGTGGCATTCGCTTCTATTTTACAGCGTTGTTTGCGTGGTGAATTGACAGGCGATTAAATACCCCACAGATGAAGAAACCAGGAGAAGATACATCTGTCTAACAGTTTTTCCTCCCGCATCTGTTGCTTTGCAGGGTCTTTACTCCCATAAGCCAGCCTAGCAGAATAAAGTCAGTGCGCCTCGTTAGGCGTTTTCTTCAATGCTGTCAGATTTTTCGTCTTTTATAAAAAAAAAAAACCAACAACAACAAAACAAAACAAAAAAACAACAACAAGAAAACCGTTTAATAGCCTCCACTTCCCGGGCACACATGGCGCACTCGTAATACCACTTCAATTTCACATTTCAAGCCTTATGGGTAACGAGAGTGAAAGAACGAGGAGACGAAAATCACAGCTCTTTGTAGGGTTATAGGGTTGGTTTGGTGAGAGGCCAAACATTCAGTGTTATGTCTCCTCAAAAGCCGCTGTTTTGGGCTTGTTCTGAATAGGCCCATGTGTACCTAAATCCTCGTTAATTACAACCTGTGGGCTTTGTGCTGCATATGTAATTGACCTCCAGGCACAGGAAGCTGTTCCCAGGGAGGTGCGACTGATCTTTCACATTTACAGACAGTTCGCACACTCTCTGAGAGCACTTCTCATATTTGCACTCCCATTAGAGCCTCCCGGGTCTCCAGGATAATTTATTAACGAACAAAGAAGTGTTTCGCCCTTGTTTCACATATTAAAAAATAAATAAATAAAAATGTTTGCAACCCATCAACATGTGAACCAAAACAACATCCACTTAACTATGAGCTATATGCTGGCATTAAAAAAAAAATGCGAGTAATATTGTAAAATAATATTATAATATATCAGACATAATGCGTAACATTTATCAATATAAACACGCAATATGTAAGATCATTATGAAACTATAAGCTACTGTTATATTCTGATATGAAGATACAGAAGAACGCCAGAAAATACACCGAGCACGCGCCGGCCTGTTGAAACCTGAAATAGGGGAGGTACTAAAGTCATAATGGAAATATGAAAAGCAGAAAAGATGTTGTTTTAGGTTTATTCTGCACGAACTGATCCGGCAGCAGAATATGGAATGAGGGGGCGGGAGGGAGGCTGGAGGCTGGAGGTGTTGCGCGGCTGAAGCTGTTCAAACAAAGTGTCTTCTTTCAGCGCTCGTTTCCAGTTCTGTTTTTTTCCTACTCCAAACACTACGGTACTTTTGTTCTCCCGGACTGAGCGCGGAAAGATAAGGTGTCATCACTCGAACGTCAGGGTTCCCAGTTGGAGAAGCACGTCTAAATTTCGCCCAACTTTGCCTACCATGGCCACATGCCACATGCTTCGACTCTAGTGTTGTTTTTACAAAACACTGGACTACGTGTGGAGCTTTTCTTTTTTCTTTTTCTTTAAAATCGGCAACAATCACTTGGATGAACTTTGACCTCATGTCCTTAAATTGAAAAATATCTATCTATCTATCTATCTATCTATCTATCTATCTATCTATCTATCTATCTATCTATATGAATATATACTTTTTAATACTGCAACCGTGGAAAGCAACAGATGCCACTTTGCATTTTCCCCCGTTAAGTGTTCCCTCATAACGTTTATGATTAGAAGACAGATAATCTTCGGGATATCGACCCGTGCATGCCGACAGTCTGCCCACACATAGAAGACAATATCCCCTTTCTTAGAGGAGATATATGTGTCAGAGGCTAACAGCTTTTGATTTTCAGTAATGCTATCTGATTATGTATTTTCCTATCGTTGGGAACTGGTGGCTCAGACCACAAAGGCCAGAGGAAATAAGGCTGAATACACGGTTTGTGAGTAGTTCTGCATTCAAAATTACATAAAAATGACATAAAAGTAAAAATTACATAAAAGTGCAAATAAATCGTCAAAAATCATAAACACTATCGTTCAAGCAATATTTCTGTAACACTGTAAATATCGACGTTTACCTGCAGATGCTCTAAAAAAAAATTTTTTTAAAGTTTTATATATTTCATCCTCCATCTTATATAGTTTTAAAACATTATAAGGAGGTGACCCGTAACAGACAAAAAATGCCAAGAAAATGTCAAGAATCATTCAGAATCAAAGAAATTCTCGATTTTATTCCACGTGTTTCTTTTTTTTTTTTATTGTAAAGGGTATATGAAACTATAGGTGAATCGTTTTATGTTTCATCATTTATCGCAGAGTTTACATGCAGTCTCTCCCCAAATGAAATGCAAATAATTATAACAATAATATCAAGGGGTTAGAATATTTTATCTTATCACGGCCCCTATGAGACACGTTTAACTGGCATACTCCATCAGCCCACCCTCCCCCAAACAAAGAAACAAACAAACAAAAATAACCGTTTATGGCTCTCTTTAAAAACCCCATGTAAACAGAAAGGCGATGGGTACCCTTAACTTTGTGCCTATAGAGTCTGGTGATAAAGGCTAATCTAAAACCCCTAAAATAACAACTGTAGGCTAATAGTAACAAGAATTAAGACACTTTATTGTTATTGTTTTCAACAATATAACATATTACGTTTTTACATTCGGGTAAAGTTTTCTTTCTTTCCTTCCTTCCTTCTGTTCTTGCTTTCTTTCTTTAATCAAACTTTTATCCTCAGCACTGCAGCGCAACAAGCCATCTCAAAAAACTACCACTTTTACTTACTTTTTCCAAATTATATTTTCCTCAAGCGAATTAACGAGAAAAAAAAAGTTCAGTGGGGTCCTGTTTAAGTATATTTGGAAAGTTCTTAAGTGCTCTGCTCTGGACTCTTGATTCTAGAAAATCCCCGAAACAAGGGCTCGTTCAGTTTGGGGATAAGAGGAGGTGTTGCGCTCAGTGGCAGGTTTTTCTCCTCTCCTCTTGTCGAAAAAGATTTTAAAGGTTGAATATGAGACTAAATGATTTGTTACGGTGGCTGTTTTCGCAGTGTTCCAGTCTGTCTGCCTTGCACCGTGCCGCAAGTGCTTGAAGCTTAACTCACACCACCTCGTAAATTATTTTCCCCCAAAAATGGCGCTCTCCGTCTCCCTTCAGTGACGGCTTTTAAGAGCCGAGGTCCACTAGATTAGAAGACATAGGGTTCAGTATGGTGTCATGGTGCAATGAGTGGTGATGGTGCATCGAGTCTGGGCCGCTGGGTACCGGGATTGCGCTGGGTCCCGGCGGGGGCGCAAGGCCATGCAGGGACGGTAAACCGGGATTTGCGCCGAGGAGCTGAGCCGGACTCGGAGACGTGTGATCCGGAGTTCCAGAAGGTGTTTTATCGTCGTCCGAGCTCCCCAAAATAGTTTTATTTCCATTAATAGAAGAAGTCAATGGGTTGTGACTGTTGCTGTTGGAGTTCTCGTTGTTTTCTCTGTGAACAGAAACCAAAATCACACATCAGTTTGGTACAAATGCGCAATTACAACACATATGTGAAAAAAGTGCGTAATAAACAGGCAAATTTAGGTTGATTGTAGCTGAACATATTTAAGGTTGCATTAAAAATGTGAATATGAACACACACTTGAATTAAAGTGGCACACACAATTTTGCTGTGTTTACTAGAATATTCATTGGGTTGTGACACTTTTACAACAGCCATAATAATCTGATTAATGTATCAGTTCTTAGTCAGGTTATTTATTAATGTTCACACGAGAATACATTCAGGCGCACGTGTGCCCAGATGCAATTAGTAAGCCAACAAAATAATTAGAGGCTCAATTCACTACAGAAGCGCAGTGTTACATATCGGTAGTAAAGAGTGACTGGAAGATAATAAATCTATTTGACTAGTGAACTTGCATTAAGCTTTTAGAGCAAGTTATTTAGTAATTTAACCACAGTGACCAGTGGAGAAGCTCAACCTGAGCAAGCTCTCGGCCACTCGAGGAGAGCTTGTCCGCAGGTCTAAATAAATGACAGGCCTAATCATTCTGAAACGCGTGCGTACTGCGTATGGCATAGTTCATAGGTTTGCAGTGAGCATTTTCTCAGTGGGAAGACATGATTTACGTGGTGCTTTTAGCCCGAATTAGTGGCCAGGGGGTGAAAGAAGACACCGACCCAGTGAACACCTGACAAAAACACATCTCCCACACCTCTCTACATGCCTGACTGTATAATTTCCAAACTCTGAAATGTGCAAACGACTCATAATGAAATGTCAGCCTGGCTGATATGAAGGCCAGACAACAAGCCACATCAATTACACCGCAAAACATCTATCATACGTGTTCTGAGATGTTTCCTTGCATATACCATGTGTTCATCCAGTGTCTGTGATTCACAGTAGTCTGTATATATTTCTTTTCTGATCTTAACGTGAAAGTCACGTTTCATGCTATAATCAGTGTGGTTACTAAAGCATAAAAGTGGGGTAAAAGCAACTTTTATAACCTTGTAATTTACCTGACAACAAGTCTTTAATTTCGTGCGTTTCAACTTTTAATAGCGGCTTATACAGTGATCACAGAAATACACACAGTGCAACTTTAGTTTGAGTACCATCTTCTTCGGCAGTAAAAATATAGACTCGATCCGGTGAACAGATCTGTGGCAATTGAACAAGAACTGAAAATATGTCCATGCTATGTGAGTCAAATAAATTTCCAGATGTAGGTCAGAAAATTATTTTTGCGCACAGAGTCAGCAATGGCAGTCCGTGACTCAGCAACAGTTTGGAACTACCTCCTAAGTTTTGTTTGATGTGATAATGATA
>VOQK01027733.1:16359-34264 GCA_015052645.1 Benitochromis conjunctus
TATTTCTTGCTGTAGCCAAACGGATCTCCTGGCTGGACTACCTCTATTATTTCTCTTACATTAAACTAGCAGTGACTCTTATTAAATATGTACCACAGGTAAGCTTTGAATGCACACAGAGTTATCAGAACCAAAACTGGACTTGCACATTCAATAATGAATACTAGACAGAAGCCTTATAGAAAAATCTTGCTTTGTTAGATGTTAAATTGATTTTAATGATGTGTTTTGATGCCCACCATCACTGGTATTGGTGTATCTACCTACATTTCTTTTTCAGTAACAGTGCCACATGTTATAGAGATTTATTACAGTAAACACATTTTAGAAATAGAGCGTTCATGTCTAACCTGATTAATACACTGCTAAAAAGTTACTGCCATTAGTTCACTCTACTGGTACCGTGAGGCGATACCTTGAACCTACAGACGTTTCACTGCTAGTCCAACTCTTCCAGGATGGGACATCAATACGTGCCATTGCTAGATGGTTTACTGTTTCTCGCACACAGTCTCAAGTTCATGGAGGAGACATGCCAGTTACTAAGAGAGGCCCAATAAGGTCCTTAAGCCATCAGTAGGAACAGTATCTGCTCATACAAGGAGAAATAGGCTGAAGTGGTTTAGGTATATCTATAGAGGGATGCACAGACCTCTACAGGCTGAAATCCTTAGACCATTGTCAGATGATACACCGGTACAGTGGGCCCTGGGTTTCTTTGGGTATTGAAATCTGATGTGTTTTTGAGTCTTGCTTCTTTTTTTTTTTTTTTTTGTAGCAGTGTACAAGTCTTGAATGTTGTATGCCATATTCAGTTTTCTCAGCAGTGAATACAGATGATGGCTTTCTGGCTGTTTCCAGGCATACATGAACTACAGAAGACAGAGCACTGAAGGATGGAGCATTGGCAATGTGTTACTGGATTTCACTGGTGGAGTCTTCAGTATTCTCCAGATGATTTTACAGTCTTATAACAATGGTAATTACAGTAGTTTGCTTACTGTACATACAAAAATATTTAATGAAACCTATGGAATAACCAGGATTTCTGCAGTGATGGAAAGAAAGGAAATGTTGACATGGAAAGTACAACTGTGTATGCTTATTTTACCCCTCAACTATAAGAGGCTGATGGGGTATTGTCGTCACTTTGCCGGGTGGGCGGCATGGAGAAGTTTGTAAATGTGATAATTTAAGAATTGGGATTTTTAAATTGATGAAATAAGTGCATCTACTAAAAATGTTGACTTCAAATCTTAGTAACCTCGACCTCAAGATCAGTGGACAGGTTTTCTGAGGATCTTGTGAAGGCGATGACTCAAGAAGAAAGCACCTGGGATTTTCAGATTGATACCATAGATGCACCTAAAAATCTGATTACGTAGTTCAAATCCCAGTGACCTTGAGCTTTCTTAGATTCTTGTGAACGCGATGGCCTAATTGTATTTTTGAGTTTTGTTGCAGGTCATCAGTAACAAACGATTTAAATCAGCTGATTACTGCTAATCATAATCCATTTCTTTTTACTCCCTGTACTGCTGATCTGAGCACTGGAGCATTTTGACTATCTCTGGATTTCTTTTGATCCTCAGATGAGTGGAAGCTGGTGTTTGGTGATCCTACAAAGTTCGGTCTGGGTCTGTTCTCCATTGTGTTTGACATAATTTTCATCACTCAGCACTATGTTCTCTACAGACAATCGTCACAGTATGAAGCACTCGTGGACCAACAAGGAGACTGATACTCGGTGGAGTGACTTAAAGCAGCACATTTATGTATAGCTCTAAAGAGAAGTTATGGTTGTTGTTTGACTTTCACTGTGAAAATTTCTTCAAAGCAGGATTCACATGTCTCATGAACACTAACTCATGAATATTAATAAAAGGGAAAACAAAGTCATTGAAAAAGCAACATTAACACTTCAATACTGCATAGCTAACTGTTTGAGATCAAATTATTATTAGCCATGTCATTTATAATTAAGGTGGTAAACCTAGTTACCATAGGGAGTCAGTTTCTCTTTAACCTTCACTTCTAATAATTTTCTGACAACTGCAGTCTTTACTTTACTGCTAATTAAACTGATAACTGAGCAATTTACTGTAACATATAGACAAGAGATCTTTAGGTGTGACGAGCTACCAATGAGGATTAAAAAGTGGTTTCATTGTACTGTCTTGTAAGCTGCCATGAAAGTCTTGTGTTGTTTCAGTATTCTCCAGATTATGTGCTACAAACTCTCCATAAATCATTGAAACATGCTAATTTTAAAAATAGTTATGCAAATAACCACCACATGTGAATATTTGATTCTATAATGCACATTACTGCAGCTCAAAATGGCCAGAAAACAGATGCAATGACCTTGCTAATCACTTTACAGTATCATTAGACTTTTATTTTCTATTTACATCCAATTTGTTATATATAAATAAATTACACAATTTCCAGAAAAAAATTTCAATTCAAGTGCATACAAGAGCTAAATGACAATATGTTGAGGTTAAACACAGTTCGACTCACTGGTCCAGAAACAAAATACAACTTGTGCATAAAGAAATTGTGGACTGTTAGAGAATGGGCAGCAAGATGCAGTTCAGTCGTCAGTGTCCATTTTGCTTTTAAAAGGACCGCGGACTGAATAGAAAGATGTACAATTCAGGATGTAAACAGCTCTTCTTACAGTATTGCAATAACTGATGGAACAAATGCTCAGTCTGTCCAGGAATTTAATGTCAGTGGTCCTTGAATGGAGTTAAAACACACAACACAGTCCATAAGTCTAGAAGTGCCTGAAGACCATCAGGCTCCTTTCAGGCATCACTGATGACTATAAGAGCAGGAGTAGCCGTCTGCTGACTTGTCTCACACATGGTGCTCTGCTCAGATGGCTTGGCAAAGACTCTGGGAGTGTTGAGATTGTAGACTCCCGCCTGAAGGAAACAGGCTTGCAGCGTTACACACAGTACCTCCTTGGGCTTTAGCTGCAGCTTGTACTGGGTCTGACCCACCCAAGCAAATGAGCTGTGGACCTCCAGGGACTCTGGGCTGGAAGAGACATATATAGTAAATTTTCTGCCATTTTTCTCTTGGTCATTCTGGGTTCAATTTAAACTTGAGCTAAATTTAAATTATTTAAAAAATGAATACTTTCTTAAGCCACTGTATGTATCAACTGCATTTTAATACTGAAAAAAGAGCAAAAAGGCAAAAGGCATAGTAATTAACCCTGGCCACAGACATAATCCCTCTACGGTATTCTGTAACTTTAAGGGACTTTTGTATAAAAAAATAAATAAAAACAAAATCCAGGTGATTTCGTTTTTATTGTGCTCATTTATTGCAATTACAGATACCAGACTGCAAAAAAGGAGTTGTGGGTATGAAAACGTGAGTTTTTACAGCTCCCTTAAAAAAAAACAAAAAAACAAAAAAACACAACAGACTTGAACAAAGGGAACTGACCTATATATTAGTCTCTCTGTTGCTGCTACATACACCACATGTGCCCACACTTAGTGGCTTCAACACCTAAAAGCCACTTTGTATATTAAACAATTTAGACATGTATTATATGTATGCATCTCTAAGCCTTCCTTCTGTACATGACATGCAACGTCAGTCTTATTTAAGTGAAATGTGCTGTCTGCAACACTTTTGTCTCCATTTTTCTTACAATGTAATCATGTGAGGAAGGAACATATCTTGTATTAAGAAACTTACCTGGTGCTTTTGTGTCTCAAGTCAATGATGACATCTACCAGAGCCAAGGAGCAGTTGGACAGAGTCAGAGTAACTGGCACCAAACAGAGACTAGGCACAGAGAGAAAAGCAGCTTTTTATTAACAGAAAAAATATTTGCTAATAGGAAAAATTCTAAACAACAAAACAGTCTCGAAACGGAGGATGGGATGGGTAAATGTAATAATGCAAAATACTGCCAAACATGGTAACATCGTATTATCCTTATGTCTTAGGATAACACTGGTGGTTATTACAGGCTGTACAACTACATTTTTAAACTGTAAGTCATTATTTCCCTAAGAGCTTCTCTTATCAGTTTTTTTTTTGTTTCCAAATCCAAACAGGCCCAAATAATCGGCCACCATCACATCTTAAAACCTATAGTATCATATTTGATCCCGAGTTTGGATATGGGAGACAGAATGAAATCCAAGCTTTATAATAGATAAAGCTTAATGTTCCTCTTTTACATAATGCTCATGGTTGTAGCTATTTCAGGGCACCCTGAACCTTCTCTTATGTTGCTACAGACAAAGGCTGTTTAAGGGGCTTCCCATGAAGCACTGAATATGTCCACTGACCTCTGTTGACTCTCCATAAGTTTACTTGTATAACCATCACTGCACACTGTTAACCTTTTAATCTTTTTTCTCCTATATTGTTATTTATCCTCTCTCTTCTTTCTACTCACTCTCTAACCAGCTAGCAGCCTTTTGCTTTACTAATGACTTTGCACAGTTTTTTATTATTCTAATTTTATTTTCTTCCTGGTGGTTTTAATGGTTATTGTTACAATAAAGACTTGTAAAAAGGAAATCTGTGTTGGTCTGTGTGTGTAAGGGTCTTATGCAGGCCTTCATTTCCAACAGTGCCAAACAGAATTAATGAGATAAGAAGTTATTCCAGATTAAACTAAATTAAGTTTAACTTCACTCTATGGACCCCGGGAGGCTTTGCTAGTGTGAAAGCCTTTATTTTTTAAAATGAGAGCTATACATTAAGCTTTGGCTGTACTCTGCCCCATCTGAAGCATACGTGTCTAAATCTGATGGAACATTTCAGAGAGATGCATCTGTCTAATGACCTTTTATAATCACTTGGAGAAAACATTTTGTTAGGAAAAACTAGACTGTGCCAGGTGCCTCACCTTTCCTGTACAAATGGGTGTGTGCGGATTTCAGGGTAGTGTAGGTTGGTTTTAATGAGCTGACAAAACTCTGCAGAGGAGAGAATGACTGGAGGAGGCAGGTCTGATTTAAACTTGAGCAGCACCATCTCCTGAGCTTCCTGAAGATGGACACACACCATTATAGAACACAAATAAAAATTCTCATATATAAAATATTTATGGTAAAACCCTCCTGAGTTAAAACATATTAGCTTTTGGGTTTTATTTTAGAAAAATACATGTACATTGTTCAATAATTTGGAAACTAGATTAAAAAACAAAGAGGGATTGAGACGGTGTGTGCTTGCTGTACCTCTTTAGCAGTCAAAGAACTGGCTTCTTTGCCAATGGTCTGCAGTGCAACATGGAGTTGGCCCTCCAGGATCAGCTGTTTGTTGTCCTCAACCACATAAGCCTAGTTAGACAGACACTCACAAAATGGTTATTTGTCCATCAAAATATCCATCCAGGGTTAATATGATCTAACGTGAATTGTAGTTTGCACATTTAAGAATTATCCCTTAATGAGTATGAGCATTTATGATTCATTGGTGTCATTTTGTTTTTGGTGTATCATTCCTCTATCTTATTTTCTGGCAATCAATCACTGTAACCACAGTGCCACTCACTGGTGGAAGGGAAAAAAACACTAGCTAAGTGTGAGCAAGATACTGTAGTGTGGATAGCAGAAACCAGCGCGAGGGAAAGAGACTAAACAGCCAAGCAAGTTGAGAACAGATGCATTGTTATTATAAATCTTGTGTCCAACTTTGGCCCTCATGGTTAAAATCTATTTTGATCGATTGGGATAATAAATAAACTGCTCTTGCGAACCGAGACTCTGGTGCTCACCATCTCTAAATATCTACAGTGCTACACATATCTATCCATCCATCCATGTATCACTAAACTTTCTTACCTTCCAAATGACGATTATGTTGAGGTCCAGCTCACTGCACTCCTTGGCAATATCTATCAGGTCTGAACTTCTGTTCTCAGCAGGTACCGAGCCTTGACTCTTGCTGACTGATGATATCCTGGATGAGGCTCCATATGCTTCCTGGGATTCTAACAGGCAGCAGCGGAAGAAGAAATCCCCACATGGTGTGGTAGAACTGATAATCTAGACAAAGACAGCACCATTCACTCTCTGTCACCTTGGCCCTCTCTCTGTGCAGGCCAGTCACTTAAAGGAAACTTAAACATCAGCAAAACTGAACTTTGCTAATGCCAATGTTCTTCCTTAACTCAATGACACATTAACAGATGACTGTTAGATCGCATACTGAATTAAATAATGCTGCTACATCAGTGTTTTCTTCACAATACATTTTCAGTTCCACAAAATTCAGAAAAATTAGTTCCTGTTTGTCAAAAAGCTGACACAAAAGTGGACAAACATTTCTAAATGGTTCCTTCTAGCTTTAATTTTGTTTTACAACAAACACCATAGAGGCAAATTAAAATCAATATATTATCCAAAACAAACAAACAAAAACAAAAAAACACTACTTTGACAAAGCCTGAGAACATTGTTGTATATTGTGAAGTGTGTGTTCTACTCACCTGCTCATTTCCCAAACTCAGGTCTGCAAAAGTGTACTTCTCTACAGCCTTAGAGGTAGCTAGAAATAACAGACAGGACTGTGAAATCCGTGCTCACTGAAAATGACCTAACTGATAGGGTTTGCTTTTTCACTCACAAAATCCTTCACTGGGTTTGCAACGCGTGGCCCTAAAACACAGCTTGGCTCTTTCTCTGCTGCCAAGTTTACATTCTGGAGGAGAAAAGGAAGAAAAAGAAAGGTTATGCTAACACTGTATGGAGAACCTGAACTAGCCCATTCAAGGAAATGAAGCACAAAGCTCCTGGTGTAGCAGACCTCACCTTTATCCTTGTTTGGGTTGATGTACTTGTGAAGGCGCCAATGCTGGCTGCTACTTGAGACCTGAACGATGTGGAACTCTCGCACACCACCTTCATTCTGTGAGAAGAGTAATGTTCAATCATTATTCGTGCAGCTGGTCAAAATAAGCATACTTCAAGTATGTAATGGTGCGTGCTATGCTGTGCATCTCACCGTATTGATGTTCTCTACATCAATAAAGACGAGGGTTCCACTGCTGCCTTTTTCATCCAGACAGTGGTGTGGAGGAACACTGCTGCGACAGGCTGATGCCTGTATACTCAAAGACCGACTAGCGCAGATGAATACTGTGTGGCGCAGCACCCGGTGACTTTACATGCGGAGAGAGGGAAAGAGCAAGCCTTCTTGTTTTGTTGTGTGTTTTCCCAACATTGTTCACTATTAACTTTCCCCCAACGGTCAAACAGAGTCACTATAACATCCCGAATATTATGATAACTTTCAGCACAAACATACCCATATGCAAACCTGAACTATGGCTTGTGCCATTGCGTGACCCCACACACAGCAAACAAAAAAAAAAAAAATGTCTTTATTAAGGCCACAGTCCAGTATGTGCGTACCCAAAATAGCCATGTTTAACCCCGATAAGGATTTGATTTATGGGCTTCGCCATCGAATGTGTAAAGAATTTTGTATACATTGCATAAAAGTTATAAATTGATGTCATTAAATGATCAAGTGTTTGATCCCTATAACCTCGGCAGAATTCTGACTCCCACAGATCAGCCGTGTGCCCATGTGGCACACAGATTTCGATCGATTACAGATCAACTTGTTATGCCACCGATGCCTTCTGCATGCCACCGATCAGTTGATGAGCCATGAGAGCGTTTTGTTAACAAAATTCAAAATTGTAATTTTGGAAACCCGGCAATGAGGGAACTGGCTACAAAAAAAACCCAACACAGTGGTCCCCTCGACTCTGACGAAAAGCCACACACCGAGCAGCAGGTATTTCGTCACCTTGACGTCCACCTTTGTTGTAGCATTTGTGTCGCATACTAATTATGTCACAGGATGCTTGGACGTGTTGCTATAACAACGACCACACACATTAGAGGTGATACTCGACTATGATGGAAAAACAAGTCTGAGTCGAATCGTGGCAAGCCGATCTGAGCAGGTACTAATGGCTTTCAACAGCCTTTAGGTTATGGAGTAGCCTAGCCAGTCTTCTTCCTCAGTCCTGCAGAAAATCTGTAGCGGCAGCTTAACTTCAGGTTACTTGGCCGCTGCTCGGCATCTCGAAGGATTTAGAGTTTGTGTAAAGAGGAGTGAGCCAAAAGCACTCTTGTTGACAAACTCAGTGCTTGGTCAACAAGGGTTTCTCCAAAAAGTACTAAATCATGTTTTGCTTGTGGATTAAATACTTGACATGCTAATAAAATGATAAAGTTTATCTAATGTGTTTATTTCTGGATTTTTGATTAATATTTTATCTCTCCCCAGTAAAGCTATCAATCTATCATTTCAATTATAGACTGTTTATTTGTAAAGTGCTCTCTTTACTTTTCTTCACTGGCGCCCTTGCAGTGAAATAATCTACTTTTTGTCAAAATAATAAAAAAATACATTCATACATACAAGTGTGTCTGAATCCTTAGTTTATGCAAGTTACATTTCAGGATGTTTCTTTTAAAAATACTAACATGTACCAAGAAATTATATGTATGCCTACAGGTCAGTTCACAAAAATGCTTAATATAAAATTTTTTACCTGATCTTGAGTCCTTTTTCTATGCTCTCATAATAGAAGAGAAAGTTGATTTCATGGACTCCCTCCTGGTCTGGTCCTCTCAGCCAGAGAGGCAGCTGAGTGGACTCCCCTGGTTGCAGCATGCTGCCATCTATTGGAATTTCTATCACACCAGATGGCTGACTGAAATCATCAGCTGAAACCACACTCTCAGTTGCTTCTGAGGCCCGCTGGGGAGGTGTGGCCAAGGTTTTATAAGCTGAACAATTTTCAGCTGACATCGGGCTGAGGGGTGTTGTGGCCTGGCTCCCAAAGGTGAAGAAAGCGGTGTGTGTGGACACCACTCGCAGGCCGCACAAAGCAACACCGCTGACATTACAGAACTCAACATATGCTTTTCTGATTTCACCACACAGCAGAGCAGTGGGAAACTGTAGGAAAAAAACCTGACACACAAAAACAAACACACACGCACAGAGTAATAAACAGATAGCAATACTGCAGCATCACCTCACATAAGTGAAACTACATTTGAAAGCATAGATATTCAAGTCGAGGTTCATTGGAAGCCGGTTTTACAGCTGGCTCTGGATGAAGATTCCATTTATAAGGAAAGAAAGCTGTCCAAACCTACGTGGCCCTATGTGAAAAAATAATTGTCCCACTGCTTAAATGATTCATTAACAGAGATAAACCAGAGCTGTTGAATCAAGAAATCACTTCAATAGAACATGTCTAACAAACTTAAGTACGCTAAAAGATCACCGTGCAACACATCATCCCATGATGTCAAGAAACTCGATGAGAAAATCATTGATATCTATTCACCTGGAAAGAGTTAAAGACATTTCTAAGGCTTGGAGACCAGCAAATCCCAATGGGAGTCATTATATACAAAACGAAAAAAGAAAAAAGTAATTTAGAATTAAATATGTGCGTCTGTTAGATCCATGCGTATATGTGTACATGTTTTCTAGCAAAGCTTGCCAGCATTATTTTAACTTCACACTCCACCCTCCCATCTAAGTTTTCCCACATCTGACACCATAGAACTAACATAGGAACGTTTTCAACATGCAGAATCTAAAACCCAACAAATCGATATTATGATGACTACATCCATCACTCATAAATATCTGAGATTTGATGAACTGGTGGATAAGATGAAGGTTTTCACAATGAGTCCTACCTCCATCAGGGGCATAGGTGGTGTTATGATGGGATTCAGACGTCGATCAGGACCGTGCCGAACTGACATCTTGTCCTCTTTGGTCAGATTAAGTCGTGGACCAAGGATGTTCAAGTCCTGTTTCCCACGAACCATCAAATCTAGAGTCTGCTGGTCTGTAAACGAGGAAATCCACAAGGTTTCTAACTGGCAGCAAGACAACATCAAAAAAAGTACAATATATTGGAATTTTATTTAATTTTCTTTCAAATAAAATGTAATGCATAATGCAAATGCAAACATTCTGTCTACATTAAATGATACTAAAGCATATGAGCTGACATGAGGTCAAATTTACCTTCAGTGCTAGAAGCCATTTCTCCAGAGGAGCCTGCAGCCAGGTTGTACACTACACCCACAATGTTTAGCTGACCAGTTCTGTGTGGCAGCAGCCTGAGTCGGGCCTGAGATCAAAGTGATCAGCACAAAATAACTGGATTTCTGTTTAGCATTAGGTATTTGATGGCCTAAAGAGAGTATATGTCTTGACGCACGCGCAATCATCCAGGTAAGGAAATCCCAAAATGTTAATTCTGTTCATCTGAACGTTGTGTTTTCAGTGGTGTTTGCATTTTGCATTACATTTCGTCACTCAAGTGACTTATTCAAATCTCTGCTGACTGCAGGTTTCCCCAACCTTGTAAAGAGCAAATTTGCACAGTGACTGAAACTAGCACCACTGAAGGAACAATGGGCTGTGAGGTCAGTTTCCTGATCGGTAATATGCAAATTATCATGACCATTGATCAACAACCACTGATCAAATATAAAAACTTTAGAAATGTGGCCTCTAGCCAGATTCTTACTCTGGATGGCATTACCTTGGCCTCTAGTAACACTGTGAGGAACCTTGGAGTCATTTTTGACCAGGATATGTCCTTCAATGCACATATTAAACAAATATGCTTCCATTTGCACAATATCTTTAAAATGAGAAATATCCTATCTCAAAGTGATGCTGGAAAAACTAGTCCATTTATTACTTCTAGGCTGGACTACTGTAATTCATTATTATCAGGATGTCCTAAAAACTCCCTGAAAAGCCTTCAGTTAATCCAAAATACTACAGCAAGAGTCCTCACAGGAACTGGAAAGAGAGAGCATATTTCTCCTATATTGGCTTCTTTTCATTGGCTCCCTGTTAAATCCAGAACTAAATTAAAAATCCTGCTCCTCACATACAAGGTCTTAAATAATCAGGCCACATCTTATCTTAATGACCTCATAGTACCATATCACCCCATTAAAGCTCTTCGCTCTCACACTGCAGACTTGTGGTTCTTAGAGTATTTTAAAGTAGAATGGGAGGCAGAGCCTTCAGCTTTCAGACCCCTCTTCTATGGAACTGATCAATGGTCTTAGATCAGTGGTTGTTGCTCAATGGCCATGACATCTTGCATATTAATGATCCAGAAACTGACCTCACAGTCCATTTTCAGTTGTACTGTTTATAAGGTTGGGGAAACCTGCAGTCAGCTGAGACTGAAGAAGCCACTCGGATGAGTGATGAAACGTTTGTCCCCCTGAAAACGCTACGTCCAGATGAACAGAATCAACTTTTTGGGATAAAGAGAGTATAGACCTAATTAGTATCTGTCAGATATTTTAAATACTTGTAGAAGTATTTTAATACTCTCTACGATTTTCTGGGCCAATGTGAATACTTTTTCCACATCAAGGGCCTATTTCACCAAAGTGGATTCAGTTTGTGCTGTCACTTTCATTCACCAAAACAGAACGCATAATACTAAAACTGAAAACATTCAAATAAGCTGTACTTAAGATATGCTTAATGCTCACTGGCAGTATATCTTATTGTACAATTTCACATTAAAGATCATCACTGTGTGTAACCTACTTCCTTATGTGAATGCAAAAACATGTTGTGACTTTCTTTGTATTTGACATCAGTAGGTCCGAACTGTCAAAATAAAATTGTAGCAGCTTTATGAAACAGAAAAGATCCCTGAATTGACATTTAGAGACCAGCTTACCATTTTGGTCTCCTCTGGACCCAAATGAAACTCCTGGATGGTCTCAGAGGTGACAACATCGTCTTTCTGTGTCATCTGCAAAAGAAAGCACATAATGAACAGATTAGAAAAAAGAATAAGATTAGACCTAAAAACAAGGTGAAAATAAATCACAGTTCCCAACAGCATATTTGCTCACGTTGCCCACCCCTACAGGTGAGGTCTCCTCATTGGTAACAGTCTCTTCTGTCGTCTCCTTTGATGAAGATGAACCATCAACAGTAAATCTCCACAGGAGCGAGAGGCTTGACAGGGCCAGAGAAACCTTCAAAGGATTCCTGAATGTCACCTCCACTATGATTGGCTCTGTAAATACGAAGAAGATAGTACACCGCGTGGACACAATTTATTAGTGATGGGATGGCTCATACTTTACATTTCAGTAACAGTACAGGTGTGCAGTGGTGAGCATTGGTAATGCACTGTGAGAAGTTTCTTGGTTGAACCCAGATTGGGGCCTTTCTGTGTAGAGTTTACATATGTTTTGTGTGCCTGTGTAGGTTTTCTCTGGGTGCTACAGCTCAGTCCATATATGTGCGTTAGGTAAGTGGTGATTTTAACTTGATCATGGCAGTGACACTGGTAAAGTGGAGAGAATAAAATGCTGTATGAATGTATGGTTAAATGTGGCTTGTAGCCTTAAGTGCTCTTCTTGTTCCTGACAACTCAAAGCACTTATTATAACACTTTAAAGTGTTTGTACTGAACACATCTTACCTTCAACCACAGCCAGGGGATGACGAAGGTTGTCTGTCTGACTGTTGAGGCAGCACTGAGTGGGCTGAAAATTTACTGGGACAACACCCCCATTGGCAGAACCTACAAGCTGCTCTTCTAGATGGCACCACATGGCTGACAAATCCTGGTCATACTCCTGGTCCAGTGACACGTGAGTGGCTGCCTGCTTTTCTCCTGAACAGATCAAATATTGGATTAAATACAAACCAAAAAAAGTACGCATGAAGTAGGCAGAACGACATGGATCAGTGAAAAAGATAAACTCCTTTTACATCCTGAACCCCAGCAGTCTCCAAAGCAATAATGTTAGTAACTGTCTTGCGGATAAAAAGCAACACATAAGCATGTGCTTCAACTCGTGTAAACTTTACAGAGCTAGAATAGGAGCTTGTCACCAGTGCTGTCCGTATGTGTTACAGTAATGTTGTCATTTATGTCACATTGCACACGGTCACCAGGCAAATAGCATCTTTCAGGTGCTGGTATATAGATAGCCGTACCCTGCACCACTTCCCAAAGTGTCACTTTGCTGCTTCTTGATAAAGGGGTAGGGCTTATTGTGAGTAGCAGTGAAAAACATGAACCTGTGAGTTACAGCCCCCTGTGGGCTGGATGTAGCCAGTTCACCTACTAATCTCAGGGTTGGTGGTTTGACCCCTGTCTGCTCCAGTTTGCATGCCAAATGTCCTTGAGCAAGACACTAACCCCAAGTTGAATGTGTGTGTGAATGTTAGATAGAAAAACACTCCTCGTTTATAAAATTAGAAACTTGAAACTTGTGAGTAGCTTCATTAGTTATTATAGTTATAAACATCGATGTGATACCTTCTGCAAGGCGGCGTTCGTGTCCAAAGTAGACTCGTGTGGCTGAGCTGTGGATGCAGGGCAGGGGAAGCTGGGGAAGGCTGACTTCATTTCCTCCCAACACGCTCTTAAAAACACAAAAACATGAGAGTTTTTGAAACTTGTTTTTTCCTGAACCAGGTAAAAATGCAGAAATGTGATTACACCAGGTACTACACTGAACACACAAAATCTCCAATTTAATTTTTTAGGAATTTTTAGGAATATTGTTTTATTAATGACATTGCTCACTTTGTGACGCTACATGCTCCTGGGACCAAAGCTAAATGCAAACCATGTGACACAGAATCCAATTTAAAACTGCTGATGAGGGGAAACAGAACATAATGTGTTCTGTTTCATAATGTGCAAAGTGCTTGTACCAAGTCCACTTTGCAAAGTTATTGTAGCCTGAATAAGCAAGTGTGTTATGGTGACACATTAACTAAGCAGTGAGCAGGGTGAGAGGGCGTTGTTAAGTAGTCTGACAGCCGGGGACAAGAAACTGTTCTTGTGCCTCCAGGTGTTGGTCCTGATGGCCCGTAGCCACCTCCCACAGGGAAATGTCATAAACAGTTCATGTCTGGGTGTGACGTGTCAGCATCTTCCTTGCCTATCAACTGAATTGATGAAATTAAATATAGTGTCTATTCACTTTGTGCTCCTATGGACCTTGTTTTGCATTATCCACCTCCCATATGCTTTAGGAAGGAAAGATAAGGCTGGACAAAAATTGTGTATGTATCAGGCCATAAAGTAGGCGTTTTGGCAAAGTATGTATTTTATATAACAGGACAAAAATCATGGAAAGGATTTTTACATTACCTTGTAAACATAAAGGTATTCTCTGAGAAAGGCGCCCTGCTGTTTAGCCGTCTGTCTGCTGTCATTGACCAAGATCTGTCTGAAAGCTGTTACAGCATCCTCTGGTTGGCGAACTGTGAAGGACTGACGCCCAATTGTAAAGTTGATGTGATCTTCTGCCAGAGACCACCCTCTTTCTTTATACACCTGCATGGCTTGGCAGTAACACCGTAGTGCGTGCTTCCTCTACATTATGAAACAGCAGAAAGGATGGGAGACAGAAGGAAAACACGAGGATATGAATATATAAGAGGAGATGAGAGGTATGGTTTCACTGAGCTGCTAGCTGTTAGCATGAGGCCATATTATCTACCGCAGGAGTACACATGTTATCGTGATAACGGTGTATAAAACCATAAAATATATTTCTATTTCTAAAAATGACAGGTTTAACAATTCAGACATTTTGCAATTAAATAGAGAAATAAATCACCAAAACTAAAGCAAACCTTTCATTCATCCATTTCAATCTGATCTAATAAACAGACACAACTTAAAACAAATTTACATAAAAGAAGAAAATATTCTTGCACACAAACATCCTCAGACTATAGCTACGAAAGCATGTGTGGATGTTATATGTTTTTTGTTTGCTAAGTCACCAAAGTGGAACTATGAATCATAAACAAACAAACAAAAAAAAAACAAAAAAAAGGCATCTAGTTTTATGGATTGATGAATCTACATTTGAAATATTTTTTTAAGGTGCCATCTCATCATGTATGGAGGAGGTCAGGAGAGGGCTACAACAGTGAATGTGTAGAACACAGTGGAAGCTTTGTCATGGTTTGCGGAGGCATTTCGGGTATTAGAATTAGATATCTAATTCATGGAATTATGAACGTAGAAAAGTACCGTCAGATTCTGATGGAAAGAGACAACAGCTTTATTTTTCAGCATGACATTAATCCCAAAACACAGTGGCAACATAGTAAATGCATACCTGGATACATAAACAAACATTGGATAACTATCATTTATGGACTGGCCCCTCCAGAGCCTTTAACATTACTTAAACAGTGGTAACATCTTGACAGGGAGCGGAACAAAAGTTAACCATGGAAGAGCTTGAACTGTTCTTCGAGGAGCCTGGAGAACACTTAAAGAAATGTAAACTTGCAACCATGCAAATCTAAGTCCATTTATCCATCCATCATCTTCCATTTATCTGGGGCCGAGTTGCAGGGGCAGCAGCCTAAGCAGAGAAGCCCAGACCTCCTCCAGCCAGGGGAACGCCAAGGTGTTCCCAGGCCAGCCGAGACCCAGCGTGTCCTGGGTCTGCCCTGGGACATGCCCGGAACACCTCACCCAGAAGGCGCCCACGAGGCACCCTTGTCAAGATGCTCGAACTACATCAACTGGCTCCTTTTGATGTGGAGGTGCAGCGGCTCTCTACTCTGAGCCCCTTATGAATGGCCAAACTCCTCACCCTATCTCTAAGGGAAAGGTCAGCTCATTTTCACTGTTTGTATCTGCGATCTCATTCTTTCGGTCACTACCCAAAGCTTGTGTGGACGTAGAATGAGAGGTAAACCAAGAGCTTCACTTTTATGCTCAGCCCGGTACAACGTCTGCATCACTGCAGCAGCAATCTGTCTGTCGATCTCCTGCCCCCCTCTCCCCTCACTCATGAACAAGACCCCGAGATACTTAAATTTCTCCACCTGGGGGAGGAACTCGTCTCTGACCCAGAGTAGTGTGGATACTTTTACGTTTTGTTTATATATTATTTTTTTCAACAAAAGTGAAACGATATCTCATTCTGATCATAAATGTGTGGTGAACTTTATGCATGTGCCTGTATTTATATGTATATGTTTATGTATATATGCAACAGCAGAAAAGAACTTCACAGGCACATGACTGGTTACAAGGATCACAGATGTGAGAGCAATAGGTTTTGTCCCCTCATCGTCTCAATTTAACTTCTTATTTCTGTTTTTACTAGATGACCTGGTTCTTTTGGATGTCTGTCAGGTTTATGAATGTTAATGAAAAAAAACAAAAAACAACAATAGAGTTTAAAAAAAGGCTGCACCCTGTAATTCAGTTCTATGCAATACACCTAATGTGCACCTTATATGCAACATTTCCTCTCAATGACAGGATGTCAAATAAAAGTAGGCAAGAACTTAAGAGTGATATATAAATAAAACCATCAACTCTTATCTGGGGGTTTTACATTATCTACAAAATGCTTTTTGACTAAAACGAAATAGACACAAAATCCTGAGTTCAATCCTGCCCATAAGTCAATGTATATTAAACGTTTTCACATCACAAGACAATGCAGATGTAAAATAGAAGGATAGATCCAAAACGACAGAAAAGGCTCACCTGTCCTGCTTTGCTGAAACGATGACCAGACAGAATCATATGGAAGGCAAATTTACGCACCATAGGGTTTCGCATATTAATGAAGCAGTGGGCAGCCTGCTCCAGCAGCAGAGCACTCCGTAAATCAGAGTCCTGCAAGAAAAACAGATCAAAAAATAAAAAACAGCTCAATTAAGTTCCAAGCAGAATTCTAATGCAGTCTAATTTAATGCAGTCTGCATTAATAACTGCACCCCAAGCAGATTTCAAAATAATGGTTTCCTCACCTCACTGGTCATTTTAATGAGAAGAGTGGCACCTTCTGAGTATTTGCCCTGACTCTTGAGTATTTCAGCACTGAGTAGAGCACAGCGCTCAGCCAGCAACATGTTCCTGTAAAGAGGAGGAGGAAAACATGCCATCAGGAGAAGAGCTACTAACAGTCCCCGTTCAGATGCCGGTACCATTGCTGTACATTATCTCACATATTAAACAATATCCTAAAAAGACCATTTGTCTGTATGATCAACTCGATCACCTACAGCATCTCAAAGTTTCTGGTTTGTGGTGTTTTGAGTTTCGGGCTCTAAACACCACATCCAGAACACCTTGGATTTTGAGAAGGTGAAAGATGTCATTATGGAGGCAGATGAAACAATGGTCTTATATGATGTTACAGCTCTCTTCACTTGTGTTCCAGTCACTGAAGCAGTGGAGGTAGTACGTAAGAGATTACAGGATAAACCCAACTGTTAAGAGCCAGGATTTATATGTCGTAGAAACCAAACAACCTCTGGCTAAGCGGATGGCACAACACAGAAGAGCCACCTCGTCAGGCCAGAACTCCACAGTCTATTCACACCTACAGGCCAGTGGACACTCTTTCAATGATGAGGATGTACACATCCTGGACAAGGAGGAACACTGGTTTGAGCACGGAGTCAAGGAGGCCATTTAGTGAAAAGGGAAAGACCATCTCTGAATCGAGGAGGGGGCCTAAGGGTACATCTTTCACCATCTTACAATGCTGTGATTGCAGCCATTCCCCAACTCTCTATGAATGGTACTCATGGTCATTGATCAGTGCACCTTGATCAGTAGTTGTTGATCAATGGTTGTGAGAATTTGCATATTAATGATCAAGAAACTGACCTCCCAGCCCATTGTTCCTTCAGTGGTGCTAGTTTCAGTCATTATGCAAATATACTGTTTATAAGGTTGGAAACCTGCAGTCAGCTGAGACTGAAGAAGTCACTTGGATGAGTGACGAAACATTTCTCCCACTGAAAACGCTACGTCCAGATGAACAGAATCAACTTTTTGGGATTTATTTACCTGGATGAT
>VOQK01027735.1:0-10207 GCA_015052645.1 Benitochromis conjunctus
TATTTGCTGCAACTGGAGTTCACAGAGGGAACTACATTAGACAGACGATGGGACTCAAAGGATGAAGGCAGACTCGAGAAAAGACATGGATTTGTGTAAAAATCAAGTTTTGTGGAAGCTACTGTTTATAGTTATATTTCCTGAATCTCTGTGACAAAGGTGGAAAGTGCAGAGTTAGTATGATGTGGAGCTTCAATAGCCATGACATGTGGAAACAGATCAGGTTGGGGAAAGTGTGAATTGTACAGATGAGAGATTTTATTTGTAAGTATGCTTACAACAACTCATGATGAACCTATGGAGACATTGTTGATGCCTTTTCCTGTCACTGTGTTCTGTCTCTGCCACAGGGAGACGTGTAAACAGTAAAATGGTTTTTACTAAGGATGTTCCCGGTGACTCATTTCTTAGTAAACTAAATGAGGAAAACAAATTACACTAACCAACTAGTCTAAAACTAAGAAACAGATGTCAAGTTATATTTGAGAACTGTTTAATGTCAAATAGTCATTAAACGAAGGCATTTGAAACCATTAATCACATTTTTCATTTATGTAGGACCGTTTAACATTAGGACGCAGCATTGGGTTGATACGCAAATGTACAACAGTTAGATTAAAGGACTAGTACGTCTGCTACCGACTAGTAAAAATAGCAAAGCCTAGTCGCAAACATCCGAGTAATTCCACATTGCTTCTCCAGTCTTACTGACCACTCAAAGCATTGACATACCAGTGCTGTGCTTTATATTGTATTATATATGTAATTAAAGTGCTTTTTTGTTTCCACACACTCTGCAATTTGGAGTTAAGTATAAAGCCCACAGACACCTCAGTGTGGGGATCTGGGGCTTCGTTGCTAATGCTGCTAACAAAGCTCCGGTTGGCTCAGCACGTTTTCCAGCCAAATAATGAAAATGATATCAACCCTGTGGGTTTGATGAACAAAGCATACTTCTTTCTTTCACTTAACCTCTGCAAATGAAATGTTCTGTACTTTTATCGTGTTGACCTTGTACGATTAATGCCGGCCTCTCCGGGTTCCCGCAGCTTCCTCAAAAGAGCAGCCAGCTTTCTTCAGAGGATCCCAGCAGACTCATGACTATGTAGGAACGCCGGCCCTCACTTTGAATTCCTGTCTCTCATCACATGACCCAGCTTATAAATACGTCCCCGCTCTGGACTCATGTCAGGCATCATGTTTTCATGCTTCAGACCGAACAGCTGGGCCACTAAACACAACAAAAACAGATCATCTGACTCCTGCAGGGAAACAAAGACTACTGCATTCTGATTTTTGTCGTGTGTACATTTGACCAAAGTCACGAAGAAAATTCAGTCTGGAACAAGTCTGACCTTGAAATGCCATCAAGTCAAGTCAAGTCAAGTCAAGTCGGCTTTATTGTCACTTCAACCATATACAGCTAGTACATAGTGAAGCGAAACAACGTTCCCCCAGGGCCAAGGTGCTACATGCAACATAAATTAACGGAAACACTAAAACTAGCTAGCTAAGAGACATAGTTAGCTGGTTTAGTTTAGTTTTATTTTCTTTGCTGTTACATGAAGCAGCCCTTTGGGGATGAATTATTGAACGATTCTGAACATCTTTCTTCTGCTTGGACTTTAGAAAGTCATAAAAGCCTGTCTATGACAGCAAGCTCCTGTAATATAGAGAAACCAGAGAAACCAGAATTTTAAAGTGTGATGGCACATTTTGATCTCATCTAAACACTTTAACGCTTTAAAGAAGAAAGTCTTAACTGTTCCTATCACAGTCTGAAGACTCGAGAAGGGGAGACATCACAGTCTGCTTACATCTGAAAAATTAGCAGCTGTAATTATGTGCCCCACAATGCAACAGGCTGCTCCACTCCAGTGCAGTAGGTGGCAGCAATGCAGGATGCTACAGCAGAGGAAGACGCTGGTAAAACTGCAGGAGGAAACATGGAGGAGGTTCAAGTTGTGTTCCTGTTGATTGGCTGACTGAGTCAGGGCTAGAAAAGACAAGAATAATAGCAAAACCAGAAATCCTCTGCTTTCAATAAAGTTGCAGTTTTATGAGCTGTTGCTGAGGCTGAGCAAGAGTTAGATACGATAAGCCGGGAATACGCTGATAATCTTGCAGGACTCTGTCCCAGGGGCCGTCTCTGAAATGGAAATAGAGCCAGAAGTTTTCTGCTGAATTTTGGCCAGATATCCAGGGTTTTTATCGAAGATGTGTGAGGTATGATCAAAATGTTCTGAGAACATGTCCGAGAAAATCAAAAGAAGAATAAAATTTCAAGTTCGTTCCCGTGTGCATCTCTGTACTATTTTCAGCCTGACGGCTATTTTCAGATTTCCAAGAAGTTCTGTTATACGTGTTAACGATGTTGCAGGATGGCAGATCTGGTCAGTGGTCCAGGTGGTGACTGAGGATTATGTCGAGTTTTCAAATCGCACTGAGCCGGCGCCACAGTTCAGTTTAGTCTAAGCGGTTTAAAGGGACATTACAGTAGAAGTCTATACTGACAGGGAACAAAAACCTGGTGGAGAACCTGATGAATGCTGAAAAAGCTTATGAGCATGCTCACACTGAGCCCAGACACTGTAGTGTCTTCCTTGGGGAAAAATGCTTGGCTGTAACCAGTTACCCAACTCCAATCATCAGCAATGACACTGCAATGAATTTAGGTCAGTTTGAAAGAATCTATGAAGTGCACACAGGTGGTCAAAACTGTTTCCAGTTTGAGATCCACACGAAGCAGTCGTACTGGAAGCTGTCCAGACACGCCTGAGTAGAAGACCTTGAACTGCAGATGGGCCAAATTTGGGATTTTTCCCCAAACTTTTTCCATCATATAGGCATTGCAAATTGTAGTTATAGTTACATTATTAATCAGTCGATTACAGGGATAAATATTACAAGTCCATTATTATTTTAAAAAATAGCAATTCAATTCTAGGTGCAGTTTATTTATCAAACACAGACTCACAGACTCGTTTTACAGGCTTTACAATCTTTACGACATATGACCAAAGATTTACAAAAGGAGAAATCACTCATCACGGAGGCACAGACAGGTAACAGTCCCACGTAACGAGAAGACAGAAGTAATAATACAATATAGAGACGGAATGAGAATACTTAGTTTCAATTAATATCTTAATTATATCAATATTAGTTGTGTTAGCCATCTGCAAAAGTTTTAGAGTTTCTTGTTTTGGAAATCAGTGAGCAGCGCCGGTGCTGGCCCAGCCTGCCGCGGGTCACAGCTGTCAAACCGATCAGCAGGACTTCTCCTGACACCGAGCCAGCAGCTGTCTGCGAAGAATCCTCAGGACCGTCATCAGCAGCAAACTCCTCAACTCACAACTCCTCTCATTACCGCCCTTAATGGAGGGAAGACAGAGACAAGGTAAATACAATTACTGATCAGAGAGCAGGGACGGCCGAGCCAACAGTGGTGCCCCGTTTCACTGCCGGTACCTGACACCACACTCTGGCTCGTTACAGGGACCGTAACCCCGTCTCAGTGCTGATTTCACCAGCCTTCGGTTCAGTTTGTTGTTGTTGTGGATGAATAAATCCACACCATTTAAAAGATGCTGTTGCCCTACGAAATAGGAGGAAAGTAAATCCGAGGTTGGCACTGAGGTCCAGCGATACTCCTCGAATACCTTTTGAGCCAGACGCTGTGATTACCCAGAAAGCCTGTGGAATGCCCCCTTCCTCATTAAAGAGACAAATATAGCATGGAGTGTTCCAACGAGGGATGGAGGGTAAATGGATGCTGCGGTGTTATGTGGCAGAAATTAAACAATGATGAATGATGATGCTCAGAGTAGGGAAAGGTTAACACCGGGACTATTTCAAGAGATGGCAGGAACACATTGTTACACATGTGAGGTCTCTGGTGTCTGTGGGAAATTAGACCACCACGATGAAGGAAAATTCAGCTTTTAGGTTTCTAACTCAAATTCAAAATCACAAAACTGAGATTTACAGACATTTGTATTCAGTGCTGTCAAGTGGATGTACCAAAAGCTGCAGTTACTCTTATGTCCACTCGAGGGTGACTGCAGAAGTGAGTCAATCCCCATAGACACGCATGTTAAAATATCCCAACTTTACAGCAGAAGTAAACATGTTTAATCCTGCTACAAAACAACATTTTGGTCTCAGTTAATTTCCTCCTTCTAAAAACCTTGCAGAGGATTAGTTATCTTATAGATATCTATAGGCTACTGGTTGGTGCTTAAAATGTGGCTGAAGTTAGGGATGATTGACAGTTGTGCTGATTAAAGCAGCTGCAGATCGTTATCTACAACAGTTTATCTCTGCTTAGTGAAGTTACTGAACTGAAGTGGACATTTTGACTATGTTGGTAGTTTTGGCATCTTCTCGATCACTTTTAACGAGCATTCTTTTATATACACGCCACAGCGTTTCAGTCAGCAATGATAAAAGTCATTTTTAATAAGCAATAAGAACATTTTGTCACTGTCTATCGTGACTATGTATCGACACTACCGTTTTCATCCACACTGAAAAGGCTTACGTTCCTGTCCCGCGCATGCGTGACACGTAAGACGATTCGACCTGTGTCATTTCTGTCTGCTGTTTATTTACTTTCCGGCTCTTTGAAACGTCGCGGCAAAAAGAAAAGCACCAAGATTGTTTAAATGGACTGGCAATGAGGTGGAGTTGTTGCTGCGAGTAACACAAGAGTACAAAGTTGCAAAAGCTATCTGGAGCATGTACAAACTGATGTTAATCATTAATACGGCTGTCAAAATTGAGAGCAAACAAAACAACTTCTGTACAAAGCCGTCCGCCATCTTCGTTGAATTGGTCACATGACATCATCATGTGACTAAAATGCGTCATCGTTTTCGAAAGCCTCCGTTTTCGCAGTCCACATGGCATTTTCAAATGTATCCACTTTGGAAAGCCTTTTCAAAAAGCTCCGTTTTCCTTGACCACAAACGCCGCCTCAGTGTGGACGGAAGGCCGAAACGGAGAGAAAACGATGCGTTTCAAACGAACACGTATTAGTCATGGCCTCAGAATGTTGACGATAAGTTAAGACAAGAAATAATAGAATGTTTAAAATCAAGTGTTAAGTTATAAATCTTTGGCCTTTAGTATTTTAATTTCTTTACATGCATTTAAAAGGTTTTAATTCTGAGAATTTTGTGACTTAGGGTGTTTTGGAAAACTATTAACAATGACAATGAATCACAATAATAAAAATAACAATAATTATGATTGTTTTTATCAGTAGCAATATCTACAAGAGAGAGTAGTATTCATTTTAAACTCATACATTTAAAATCAATACATGTTTGTTGAATTCATGTCCAAATTCCTAAAGGAAGTCGAGCTGGTATTTGTTGTAAGCGCGGTCAGACTGACTACAAACAAGTACAAACAAATCCAGGTACAAAAATATTGATCAATCACAGATTTGTGCACAGACTTCTTGTAGGACTCTTGTAGTTCTATCAGCTGCAGCTTTGCAAAGCCTTGACCTTGAGGTGAATATAAAGACTGTAGCACACACGAAGGTTGCAGACCAACAAACCTCTAAACGTCTGCTTTTACAGATGCGCTCACACGTCCTGATGATCAATTAATTAAGTGCATTTGATAAGCAGCACCTGGCTGATAGCTTCTTCTTAATTCTTATTAAAGCAGTAAAGGTGAACTCAGTATGAGGTCTTTGGAAATGTTGGCATCTCCACCTAAGTTCTCCACCTGTTACAGCTCACAGTGTCCAGCATGTTGTCTGTGTGTGTTTGGACATGTTTAACACACCAGTAGCAGTAAACACACTTTGCTGTCTGGTTGCGTCACACAGCGTTTAATGTTGTGATGAGCAGAGAGCAAATCCCAGATGAGACTCAGATTACACCGAGTGCAAGTTTCGCAGTGTGTGTGTGTGTGTGTGTGTGTGTGTGTGTGTGTGTGTGTGTGTTGGTGGTCATGAAGTGGCTCTGTCTGTGTGGTCCGTCACCCTGTAACCTGCAGGCATGAGGAGGCTCCAGAGTTTGAGTCAACACACTGAGGGCCTCTCTGTTGATGCTCTTCACACCGTAAGCACACCAAACCGTGTTCACCTTTGAGCTTCCACTTAGAACAGAAAGCAGCAGAGTGAAGATTCAGATGTCAGAGTGGCCACACTGACTACAGCCACACTGATGTAATCAGATTTTTTTTAAAAGCTAATTCAAGTAAAAGAAAAAGAAAAATTCCCCTTTGGAAAGCTTGTTTCAGCAAACAAAATTGATAAACCTGTGATGAATTAACAGTGCTTAAGCCTTGACATCACCTTTGTGTGTTCCTGCTGGGCCACTTTATATAATGAAACCATGCACGGATGGTGGTTTTATTAGGGGGAAAGCGACCATCATAACTTGAAGATTATACTACAGTGAGGGGCACTGCTGATGCTAATGTGTCCAGAATGGAGAATATGATGGTGGAGTGATTTGACAGATATGTGACTTAGGTGCAAATTGTTCTTTCTCCTTGATTTAAGCAAACTTTGAGTCTTTATTCAATTCAAGTGAATTTAGTTTAGTTCAACTTTATTTATATTGCACCAAATCCCCAATTAAGCCCCATTAATTACATGACATGCTATGAAAAAACACTTGGCAACAGTGGGAAGGAAAAACCCCAGTTTAAGAAGAAGAAAACGCCAGCAAACCCAGGCTCAGGAGGGGTGGCCATCTGCCGTGACTGGTTGGGGGTGATGTAAAGAAGACAGGAGATTAATAATAACTCATATATAAATGCAGAGAGGTGTATAAAGATAGTGAGTGAATGAGGTGAATGAAGAAGAAACACAACATGTGCAGGAAGTTTCAGAGGTGACCATTGTGCTACTGGAGTTGGTCTGGTCCCTGCAGACAGGGTGTCCCCCTGGATGCTCTGCACTGTGGGGGCTCAGCAGACCTGCAGCTAAGATCACAGAGACCTGGTGTTTACTGACCGTTTGAGTCCCTGCGTCTCCTCAGACTTCCAGCTGAGCTGCCAGAGGGAACTCACAGCAAGAGGGGGGCTCCAACAGATCTGATGGGACTCCAAACATGGACACAGATCCAAGCAAAGAACGACCGTCCTCTGGATGTCAGATCCTAACGATGGCTCAAAGGTGTCCTGTAATCTCTGTCCTGGTGGTCCACACACTTTGTTACATTCTTGTTCTGTACAAATGGTGAAGTATCCATCAAACATCGACGCCTTTCCAGGACCATTTGATCAGCTGATGAGCTGAGAGTCAGCAGTTTGGATCCAAACATTCTTTCGATGGTTAGAAAAACTTATTATACACCAAATGTCACCAGAGTTATTTTAGGAAAAATCCTAACCCTATCACTAACCCTTATTTTAACATAAAAAACAGCACTGCAGTATCACCAAACACACACACAATCCCTGACTATTAATAATGAAGCTGATAATTAAAGAGAAAAAAACAACAAGAATTATTGTCAGTTTTTCCACGCTCTTTCATCAGCTTATACACTCAAATAGACAAATGTTAATATTTTGAATAAAAGGCTGTGATAGATAGGCAATGATGAGAGATATACTGATGTTTATGACTCAAATGTTCCACAAAAGACAGAAAAAAGCTCTTTTTGTTATTTTGATCATATTTATCTCTTTCCTGCACTCCTCACGCCTCAGACAGAGAGAGGTCTTTCCTGTCATTCACATCACTTTCCAGTTTTTCTTTTTCAGCATTCATGTTTTTTTTTTCTATTAATTTATTATCCATAGGATAAGGGTAGGAAATAACTAGTTAAGTATTGTTTCATCTGCTGAGTGGCTAACAAACTAACTTCCTCTGAATTGCTGCAATTAGGTCTCGTCACACCTCCAAACCTCCTTCCTGGTTGACAGTTGGACACAGTTTGAGTCTCTGACGTCACTTCAGTTGACAAATGTGTCGGTTAGTCTCACATCCTTTAGTCTCACAGAGTGATAAGAAAGTTCTCAGAGGACTCTGCAGTGCGGTGAAAAACTAAATCATTGAGTCATCAGTCAGTAACTTGTAGAGCCACCTTTAGCAGCAATAACTTGCAGTAATGGTTTTCCCACTCTTCTTTAGTGTTGCTTTAGGTCACTGAGGTTTGTGGGCACTGGTTCAGTCACAGGTTGCGGTCTGGACTCTGATTGGATGATTGCAGCACCTTGATTCTTTTCTTTTTCAGTCATTTTATTGTAGATTTGCTGCTGAACTTAAGATCATTGTCCCGTTCCATGATCCAGTTTGGGTTAAGCTTTAGTGTAGGTGTTTCTGCTGATATGTTTTTATTTTAGAGAGAAAATGATTTGTCCCTTCTAATAAAGCCTCACCTTTTCAGTCATTTTATAGCTTTGCTGTCATCAACTTTAACATTGAACATGCTAACTAAGCCCTGTGGAAAGTGTATGAGTTGTTCTGCCAGTTTTTTAATTTTATACACTCTTTAACATCCTGCACAGAATTTGCATGTTTGACGAGAATAATCGTGTATCTGCTTGGTTAAATGTAAAGCCTAAAATGTAAACTGTAGTCATTGTTTCTCTCTGTTTTCTCCTTTGGGGTGGAGGGGCAGCGAGGAGCGAATAGCTGTGACAAAAATGGAGGAATGCTCCAGCCAGTAAAAGGCCGTCTAGCCTCAGCTGCAGCGCTGTAACTGTAGCACGCTCGCCATAAACGCCCAGCGCGAGGACAAGGGAGGCCCCAGGAACCGACAGAGATCTGGTTTCAGCATGTGCACCATGATGAATTCTACATCCTGTGGTCGGAGAGGGAGACACAACCTGCTGTTAACAGCAAATAAACCGGCAGCAGAAGGAACAGGCAGGGATACAGAACATAAAAATTTAGGCTTAAGATTGAAGTTGCATTTTAAAAAACACCTTCATGCACCCTGAGAAACATGATGCATGAATTGGTCTACCTTGCTAAGAATCAAAACACCTCCTGTTTTAGCGCTTTGCGCTGCTTTTCCTATGTTATACCTCTGCCTGTGTTTCAGTAGCATTAATGTAACTTTCTCATCTTCAACACATCAGTCCAGTGTCACTTACCTCCTCTTCACCTGTGCTTTTTCTCTTTCCAATGTGACTAGGGAGGCACAGACATCCTTTTCTCACTGAAAAGTTGTAGCATCACCTTTCAGTATTGAATAATGGTTTAATCCATCCATAGTTCCCACATGCGGTCCATATAACGCCTCTCTGTGTATGCTTCTTACGTTTGCTTCAGTTCAAACTCCAAGCTATCATTCCAAATATGTGCTACCATTACACTAACCAGCTACACTACCCACACACCCCAAATGATCTCCAAGCTATGCAAGCCCTCCCCAGGCGGGGTCACACAGTGAGAGAAAAACCATCAGAGTCAGAGGTCAGCAATGTCATTGTAGGGTCTTGACCTTACAATATAAGGTGCCATCAGGAGACTGTTGTTGTGATTTGGTGCTAATAAGTAAAACTGAATTAAATTAAATTGCACTCAGGGACTACATAATTTCCAATTTCCGACCTCTCTATGATACCAGTACTGTCCTGCGTCCTTTCCCCCTTCCTTCTTTCTCTCTGCTATTAAACTTCAAGGCCTACTGTTCCTTTTGTTTGCTGGTATGATAAGTTCTACCTTTGCTCTCACTTTGTGGCTTAGATTTTCCAGCCTGACGTGCCAGTGGCAGCTTATCAAACGCTGAGTACTCAGCACTTAATGCCAGCTTATCGATTTTCCCCCATTCCTCCACTGACTTCCTCAGACCTTCCTCAGTGTGTCTCCAGGACATACTGAGTATTGCCTTCACTAAACACCATAACCAGCCTGAACTCACATATGCACTGACAACACAGTCCACGGCCCAATCCAAGGATCTCCCTCTATATACAGACTACACAACTACCACCAATGAGCAATATTTAATTTACATGCAGTAACCCACACTGTAAATATATATGGATATGTGGCGAAATATATATAATATTACATTTCATTATAATTAAAGACAAAAAATGCAACCCCCTCCCCTCAAAAAAGGCAGAAAATCAAGCAAAAATAAGACTTCTAACGTTTTTAATCAAAATCAATTAAATGAGGTGCCACTTCCATTAGAGTGAACCCTGCTTGACCTTTGCTTGTTTTCCGCCTTCATTAAAAAAGCTTAACAAACATAAAAAAATGAGGTTTCTGAGAAGC
>VOQK01027738.1:0-13706 GCA_015052645.1 Benitochromis conjunctus
GTGTGTGTGTGCGTGTGCGTGTGTGTGCATGTGCGTGTGTGTGTGCGTGCGTGTGTGTGTGCGTGTACCATGTTTACATATCTTTGTGGGGACCAAAAATTGGAAGTTTACTGTACTTGTGGGGACCAACAGCCCTTATGAGGACAAAATCCTCATCCCTACAAGTTTGAAGGCATTTTTGAGACTAA
This sequence comes from Benitochromis conjunctus, assembly GCA_015052645.1. Lineage (NCBI taxonomy): Eukaryota > Metazoa > Chordata > Actinopteri > Cichliformes > Cichlidae > Benitochromis > Benitochromis conjunctus. The sequence goes on from VOQK01027738.1 coordinate 189, forward strand.
AAATTTGGTTTTAGTGTCAGGGTTACAATTAGTTTATGGTTAGGGTAAGCGGCTAGGAAAAGCATTACATCAACTAGCTGTTCCCACAAAGATATGAAAACACGACTCTGTGTGTGTGTGTCCTGATGAAAGCACCTCCATCTGTTGGGCTGTCCCATGCATGATTGACAGGACTGCAGGAAGCAGGCGCTGCTTCCCAGGGGTCTGTGCGTGAGTTGGTACAAGGAGCCCAAGGATTGGATGTGTTGTTGGAGGAGGGAGGGGCTGTCCAGGGGCTACCAATCACAGGAGTGCTTGAGTGGACTGCTGTTAGGAGAGATGAGATTCACTTTGAAGCTGCTGTTTTGAAATCACTCTTGCATCACACTGATGTTCATGTGATGTGTCTGTGATGATCCACCTACCTACAGAGTCCCACGGGTCAGAAGAAACGTTACTGGTGGGCTGAGCAGAGTTCCATGGGTCACTAGGTGGCACAGGGGGCTCAGAGGAGGATCCAAATATGTCCACTAGGTCCAACATGGCAGACTACAAACAAAGGAAAATGTCTGAGGATCAAACATTGTCTTATTTGATTCCAGGTTTGTGTAACTTACTGAGAAACATTCAAAGCACCCAATCCTACTGAGGACACCCGGAGAACTCACAGAGTCAGTGTGACTGTAAAATCCACTGACAATTGTATTAACACTAATGATTTCACTTTGTATTTAAATGAATTATCTCAGGCAAAAACGTGTTATGTAAATATCCGAGAGTCAAACTATAGTACACTGAAAGTACAGAAATGTGTACTTGATGGTGTTCCAGTTAAGAGTTATTGATCTGTTACAATTTTCAGCGCTACTGAAATATAATGTTTCTTTCTGGGAAGAAAAATCTATTCAGTGTTCCAAAAAAAGACAAACACAGATCTGCTTTTTGGTATTAACTCATGAAAAGAAAACATCCATGGTTTTCACAGAACAATGGCAACTTTCTAAAGTCAGACTGAATCTGCAGCTCTGTTTATTCCCTTACCAATAAAGAGCTTAATGTAGCTCACTTGAAAATGTTTTGTTTCTTTGCAGTTATGTTTCACTGCTGCTGCTGCCGCTGCTGGAAACACACATTTACAACTTCTATGAACATTTCTGGTGTCCTTCTGAGTTTCACAGTCCATTGCTCTATTACTGTAGAGTATAATTTATTCATAAGAAAGCCACTGCATCTGCATCTTGCATCTGGTGTTTGTGCTGTATGTATGTTGTAATGAGCGTACATTACATAATGAAATGAAAATTGCTTGAGGTCATTCAAAAACTGTGTCATCATTTCATAAATTTCTCAGGTTGCACTGTTTAGAGACCACTCTGCAGCACAGCAGTTGCAGAAGGGAATCCTATAGGAGAGTAAACAGGAGGATATCTACCTACAGAGAAACGTCTATTTCTGCTCACAGAAATATCACTCCTGCCTTTTGCTTATAAAGCATCAAATGATGCGTATATATTATCTTTCAGACCCTACCCATGTGGTAAAACTATGTCATACTGGGCTGAATCTGCATTGTAATGACGTGTTAAGTGGAAATGTGAGTAAACACATGGAAACAAACACCTACTTTTGTTTTGATGTATTAAAAATTAAAACAGCAAAAAAAAAAAAACCCCACAAGTAACCACTGCCATTTCACACAAATATGGTGACATATGATATACCACTTAAACTACGATGCCTGAGTTGGTAATTGAGTCAAGCTTTGCTTTACCAGTTTTCAGTTTTAATCATTTATTCTGAATGCATGCTGCTTAAATAAATAAACCGAGCCATTTCAAGTATGTTCATATCAGATTGTTGCGTGTGAAACTTGAAAGGTAGCGAAGAGAAATGTCAGTTTTATGTATCTAAATTTCTGCTTCACACAAAGAAGGGTTCAAGAATTTGAAACAAGTATGTAAGAGTGGGATTTGTGTCATTACAGCTAATGTGGAAGCCAGTTAGAGTTCAATATTCAACAAAGTCGGTTGCAAAGTGTAGACAGGTCCCTGGGGCAACCACAGTGAAAACAGGCTTAAGAGAAAGCTTATATAAGTTTTAAGTTTTTTAAGGAGGTCGTTAAAACAAACTGTATTTTCTAATAATATAAACTTATTTTTTGTATCTTTTATGCTAAACACCAAATCTTAAGATTTTGTCAGTGAAAGAGCCATTTAAAGTTTAACCTTTCTCCTTTTCCCTCTATTTTCCATGGTTTATCTGGCTTTATGTGATGGCATAACAATGATTTCGACATTACACGACCAATTACAAGGCTTGGGAATCTTTACATAAGACTGCCGGTGACTCTGATTGGCTTGTTGACAGGCCAATGAGTAAAGGAGCTGATGTGCTACAACATAAGAAGTATGCTTTCAGGGAAATGTCATGCTGAGCTCAAGGTTAGACACGCCAGAGTCATTATCATTCAGCAAGCACCTCTTTCTCTTCTCTCAGCTTTCTATTGTTTCTCTCTCAAAACTCGATCATTAGGCTGTTTTTTGTTTATTTTATTTTTATTTTTTGGCTTGTTGTCCATCCCTACCTCGTAGTCTGCAGCCTATATTCAACTTCTTTCTCCAAATGCCTGCCAGCAACCACCTCCAAATTCATCCGCCCACCTTTTCATACAAATACACACTCATGTTCCATGGATGTACCCACACACATAGCATCCAACACATACACACACATTTTTGAACTCACCTCGCACGGCCCTGACTGGCTCTCTCTCCGGCTCTCATCCAGGGCCTTCTGTAACAGTGACTCATCTCCTTGGCGACAGCGCTGCTCCTGCAGGGGCGGTATTGTGACATCATCAGCATTACCATCATAGCAATGAGTGCAGACCCGCACACAAAAACTGGGATTGGTAAAACACTTTTCTACTGCTTGGCCCAGCAGACTGAACCCAGCACTGGTGGCTGTTTTGTACTGTTGAAATATTTAGTTTACTAAGAGCAGAAGCTGGGTAAGCACAAAGCAGAGAGAAAATCTTCCAAAATTACATATGAGAGTTGAAGCGGTGCTTGTATCAGAAAAGAAGATCCTTTAAAGGAGATAGGTGGTAAAAGCTGGAGAAAAGGAAGAACAGGGTTAGTAAGACTGCCATTATTCAGGACTAAAACTGCCAAAATCCGAAATAAAGAAATACATGAATGAATGAATGACTCAAAATACAATTCAGCAAGCCACTAAATGTGCCAAAACAGTGTTAAAAATAAATGTAAGCGTTAATCAATTTATAAAATGCAACATAATTGTATTTCTGTTTAAATTTGCTTCCATGTCACAATAATGCATCCTATATTTACATTCCCTTTAAATTTCCCATTTGACTTACTAATTTATTCTTTTAGATTTATGTTTTATTTATTCATTTCATTCCCTGCATCTTGTCAAGTCAATTACAATCCACTTAATTTTTGGTGTTTTATTTTTGGATAATGGGCTTCTTCATTATTCTCCAAATGAGGGAGCTGTCATGTAAAATGTAAAGTTTGTACCTGTTGGTTCACTGGCACCAGGTGCACAGCACAAATGACACCCTCTAAGTCAAAGAGACTGGAGGTGCTTAGCTTATGTAGCTGAAAATATACCTTTAATGGCCAAGAAAATGTCTAAATTAGAACAAAGTTAAATAACTAAAATAGTGCAAATTACAAAAGAAATATCAAACTTATGTTATATTTTAAAAATATCAGGAAAATCATAAAAACATATGAGCCATGTCATCAAATGCACAAAAAGACACACAATATTTAATAATTGCTTACTTTAAGCTCTGAGGTGTGTTTCTGTGTGTACCTGCACATGCTCCGTTAGGCTAAGGCTTTAAGCAATCTGTAGTTCTGTGTCTCCATCCGTCTCTATGGTAACAGGGGAAGGAAGGGCTAGCTGAAGGTGGGCGAATATTCAGAATGTTTGCAACATTTTCATTTTCATTACTGGAATCATCAAGAGGCACTGAAACATGTGTGGACTGAACGTAGAAGACGTGTTAGTGTGTATACGTGGACAGGGCTACACCTGAGGGCATTTACATTATCATACCCCGCGTGTGTATGTGTATTGTTGTGTGTTGTTTTACCTTCTGACTCTCCTCCCTGCTCATGGCTAAAGCCAGCTGGAGCTGTAACTCCTCTTCCCCGCTGGTCTGAGGTCGAGCCTGCTCCAGGTCTGAGGCGGCTCGAGGAGACGAGGACGAGGCTGCGGAAGGAACGAGTGATGATTTTGGGAGAATGGAAAAAGACCGTTAGGAGAAACAATTGATGCGGGGATGCATGAGCAGCTCCAGAAAGACAAGAAGCACACAAAGTATGGGGCTCATTTGAATATTTTCAGGCCTACGCTGCAGTATTGATAATCCACGTGGTTGTCCAAAGTGCTGGGTGACAGCGCAAAAAACATTTAATTAGGGATGCAGCAGTGATTCTGAAATTAAATGTGTATTTTTAACTCTTGATGTATTTATTCGCAACTTGCATACAATAGAAGACGGTCAGTGTTCCAGGTAAGTTTACTCACAGTTTACTCACAATACTCACAGTTAAAGGAAGACGGAGAGCCTCTGGAGCGGCTGAATTCCTCCCCGTATAGCACAGCCATGCTGGGCTGACTTGTGCGTCTGCCTGGGTGGTACGATGGGGGTATGCCTCCATAAACACCCCCACCCCCTCCACTGCCCCCACCAGCCATTCGCTCCTTGGTCTTAAGGGCTTGACTCCTCTCCTGGCGGAGTCGCTCCTCGTCCCGAAGGAGGCAGACCAGTTGGCGTGCTTTTTCCCTTACGTTGGCCCCTTGGTCTCTGCCATCACGATCCACATACTGAAAGTCGCGCAGGGTCTGAACCACACACAAAAGACATCACAGTTTGTTTGTCTTTTTTTTAAGTATAAAATTTAGCTAGCTGAGCAGACGCAGGGTTGTGGTTAACATGATATGATCAATAAACAATGATAAATCAGCTCAGTTAGGGTTTCACAAAGCTGAGGTTCTCTAGTTGAACTCCAATACCTGAATAGTGAACGCATTCTCACGGCATTGCTGGGCCACCCTCTCTGATCCTGTCTTCAGCAGGTAATCCAACAGTGTTAGGGCCTGGAGTCAAATCATGATTAGCACACTGATTCCCAAATATTTGTGTAGTCAACATATTTCTGCATATTACAACTGACATTTTCATCCAGAAGAACAAAATTTAAAGCTAGTGAGTGTCGGTGGATGGCCAACAAGTGTTGAGAAGCTACAGTTCATAAAGTCAGATTAAACACGAGACTCAACACTGATGTCTTTTCATGAAATCACCTTGTAGACATGTCTCCAGTTCTTGCCACTGTCATTGAGGCGCTTCCACACCATACCCATGACCTCAGCAAACGCCACCACATTGAAGGTTAAGTCAGCAATCTCTGACATGAGAGACGAGGATGGCCCCCATGGATCGTTTGAGGTGGCCTCGCGAACCTGCACGTTGGCAGCAGAGGAATAATATCCATTTATGTTTTGTGTCTGAGAGAATTCAAGTGCTTATCAGTATGACGGCCAGCAGTAAAAGAAGAACATGACTAATAAACAGTGACACTCGAAGAACATAGCAAATTTAATACAATACCTTGATCTCTGCTTCTGAATAGTTGTGTACAATATTTTTCACCTGCCTGCGCAGGGCTGAGGTTGTCATGGTGACAGATGATGGGGAAATATGGAGGGAGAGAAGGCGATAAACAAACGGTCAACGGGTTAAGAATGGGGGAGAACAGGGAAATGTGGATGGGAGGAGGGGAAGAGTGGAGAGGTAGCTATGCCAGTGGAGGCTCCTCTTTTCTGTCGGGAGTTGTAAGATGCCCCTGTAAGAAAGAAATGAAGATGATACATAAAAAGTACGAACAGTATGACTCTAGAAGTACTTTTATGTCTTACTCACTCTGCCCTGGTTGATACAGAAACATAATGCAGCCCTCATCTTGGGCTTGTACACATCCAATCATCAAATCTCAAATATGACATGTTATTTTAGCTGCCTTTCCACATATGCGGTACATATGCAAGCTGCTGTGCAACCCCCCCATAGGCCTCCCTTGTTGCTGTCTCTAATTTACTTATTGCCCTGTTTGTTGTCACTGATGCCTGCTGTATTGTGTGTATGGTGGCGCTACCCACTCCCCTCGTGGTGTGCTTCTCTCCACACCTTCATTGGACCTTTCATGATGATAGATGATGACTTTGAGTGATTTCCAGACCAGATCCAGTTTTATATGTTGCACACAGTGGCTGGCCATTGTGAGCAAGTTGCTGCTGTTGTTGCGTTTGTGTGCTGTTTCCACTGTACTTCCAAAGTTATTGATTACAGTTTTATATATGCTGACTCAATCAGAAATCACCAATAATGTATCAAGAAAACCATCAACAGACTCCCACTGCCCTCTAAAAGTCACTTGACCACCACCACTTGACTGACTGAGCAGTTTCTAGTTTGTGCCCCATTATGGAGAATATGGAGAAATAGGTCATACTAAAACTCTGGCACTCAGGTGTTTGATGAAGCTACTTGGTAGCTTATATTATTCAGGCCACCGTGCACAGTCTGTGTGCGCATAGACACACACTTGCAACCCAATTTTCTCTTCCAAATTCGTATTTCACAAAGGACATTAGGGAATTGATCATTCAGCGTTCCTGTGATACATCTCCTGCTGCCAGCGACTATAAGCTTTCACTGACACAGAACGTAATTAACCTACTAAACCAAAGCTGAGCTAGGGTGACCCCACTAAATTAAATCTCTTTTCATCTGTCTTTGGCTCACTAAATTGTCATATGACAGAAAATATACTTTAAAAAAATATACCCCTCTTATGACAAGGTAAAGCTTTCATTTTCTTAGTGTTTGAATACACTGGCCAGATGTGGCAATCAAATATGTATCCTGTGTCTTTGTACCATAAAGAAACATGCTGATCCATAACTGGCAGAGAGAGCCGAAATACAGATGAGTGTCCATCCCAGTTCAGTGTCTGCTGGTAAGAAGATCACCAGAGGGTTGTCTGCAAACTTCACACATTTCATTTTACCACCTATTTCTGTGTTTCTGTGTTTATGATAATTCTCTTAAGAATATAAGTCTTTCTGTCAGTGACAACTGTCTACATACATTCATTCATTACATTACACACTTTCTTTAGAAAATATTATTACAAAACACTACATACATTTTCATTGCTACGTATATGATAACCAACTATATCTATCGATGAGGCCAGATGACTAAAATACAATAGTTAAATTAAAGGAATGTCTGAAAGACATGACAATAATTTTCTTCTTTTAAATTCAAGGTTCAGACTTTAAAGGGTTAAATTCTTCTGCTCAGACACAGTCTTGAAAAATCAGAGCCCATCATAATTTAAAGACCTCATAGTATCATGTTATCCCAATGCTCTCAGACTGTAAGCTTACTTGTAGTTCCTACAGTTTCTAACAGTAGGATAGGAGGCAGAGTCGTCAGCTTTCACGCCCCTCTTTGCCTTTAAGATTAGACTTCAAACTTTGATTTTGGATCAAATTTATAGCTAGGGCTGGATCAGGTTACTGGGACCCATGCTAAAGGTTTGACTGCTGTGGGACTTCAGTGGATGCACTGAGCCCTTTTTCTCCACTCACCACTTTTCATTATGTTTACATACCACTGAGGCATGTCATTAAATGTTTGTCTCCTCTCTCATTTAATCTGTATTTTGTCCTGTCTCCCTATGCTCTCTTTTTCTTTTCTCTTTACCATCATCCTCCAACCGGTCACATCAGAGGGCTGCCCCTCCCTGAGCCTGGTTCTGCTGGAGGTTTCTTTCTGTTAAAAGGGAGTTTTTCCTTCCCCACTGCTACAAACTGCTTAGGGGTCATCTGATTGTTGGGGTTTTCTTCTGAATACCTTCCAATATAAAGTCAATATAAAGTGTCTTGAAAAAGCAGCCAAAAAACACAGAACACACAGCCAGATGTGTGTGAATCCAAGTTTATTATCCCTCTTGTGGCAAATATTTAATGACTAATTTTCAGGCTTCATGATTTTGTAATTTATTTATAATATTAAGTAAATTGTTCTATCTATGACTGCAATCTCTGCAACCCTGTTAATTGTGCTGCTATCTGTTTTGACCTGGTCACCCTTATAAAAGAGATTTTAGATCTAACCAAAACACGTCTTCTGATATAAACGTTACATAAAAATGTAATAAAGAAATACTGGTAATAAGTGATTCAGAAAAACAATTGTCAGACTATAATGTAATACATACTAGACAAAGCACACAAATTTTCTTCCAATACTATAATGGAACTATTTTTTTTATAACAGATTGCTTTTTATATAAATATATACACAGCTGGGCATTTTATTGTTTGATTCTGTGATAATGATAGTGAGCAATAGCACACAAGGATAATGATATAGTGGTTAACAGATTCGTTTGGCACGCCAAAGATAACTGGATTGCTTCCAAGTGGAGACACAAATCCATCAGTAAGGGTATCCAGTGAAAAAATGTCTGCCAAATCAAAGTTTTTATATCTTCTGAGATAGGTTAGTTATCAATTAATTAATTTATTATTTATTTATTTATGCTATACTTATGTTATGAGTATAGCATACCCCCCCAAAATTTATAATTTGAAAATGAAACAAGATTATGTAATTCAGATTATGTCTTCCCTAAGTAGAAATGTACTTCCATCCAACATATTCATATTTTTAATAATTGTATTAAATAAAAAATGACTACATAGTAAGTTGGACTCAGCATGACCTCCCAGTACAAGGACTCTGATATGGACACTGACCTATTGGGCATCTGGACATGTACCTGTAAGTACCATTCAGTAATCCATCCACAAATTTGCTGTGTTTAATTTTAACTTTTGCTGTTCACTGCTGTAACACAGCAGTACACAAAGACTGAAACAAGTCACAGGATGCCTTTTCCTGCTGAAAAGCCAACATCAGCAGAAGCAGAGAGGACATGAGATGCACACAGCAGGGACACAGAGAGCAAAACTCTGAGAGGATGATGAGTCCGAGAGGGTCCGTGCAAGAGGGAGAGAGCGAGAACGAAGGGCACAAAGAAGAAAGTGATGCTCAGCAACTTTACCAGTATCATCTTTCTGCACAATCATCTTCAGCTCAGATCCACAAACACACAGATGCTCCAACAAGCACAGGTTATTACAGTCTGGTGCTTTCTACTACATGAGATGTTTTAGACCGCAGTTCTTTAAATCAACTTATCTGAGGATATTACAGCAGATACTTAACATTGTGGAAGTAATATTATATCTCTGTGTGTATTCTTAGAGTGCTTAAGCGGAAGGAATCCTGGGAAAAAGGATAAGCCGACGAAGAGGAATTTGTGTAGCTTTCATGAGTGTAACAAATACATTTACCCATTTCTAACTGTGCTATAACATGCATCATTTAATTTATACATGAATCCCAATTTTCAAAGAGCAGGGGGTTTGTATAGTTTAGTATTTCCCAGATAAGTCTGCACGGCTCACTTCTAATGCGTGTATCTGATTAAGTCTCAGTACAGGGGCAATCTATGAATAACAACGCTTTGGAGGTTTGGCTGGGATATTGTTGCATTATTAGATCCATATCCATACAGTATGCACTATATCCAAATGACTCATCTGCAGATACAACTCAAACAAAAGTTCCCTCTCAGTCATTAAATTGGAACCAGTTCCCAGAGGATTCACTTGATTAAACCATAAAGTGAAGTTGTGACGTTCAGCTCCTCGAGGTGAGAGCTGCATGTATCAGCGATTGTTAAAAATGCCAATTAAAATGAACAATTATGCTGTGGAGAAAGAAAATCAAGTCAGGGTGATTAACTTTGACTGTCTGACGCGTCAAATTGCTCAGACACAGACGTCACTCCGTCGGCCACGTCTGTCGATGCGCATGCGTGCTGTTGAAGCAGGTGAAAACGTCTGTGTTTCTCTGGCTGAATATTAGAGCCCAAGGTTTGGGAATAAACGGCGAAAACTCCTTAAAGCAAGGCTACGATTGGAGGTCAGATTAAGCATTATCGCGTAGATTAGGGGAAAAAACAGCTTCAGATTAATGTAAGCGGGAACAGGCATAATTTCCCCCAGAATACTCCCCAGTACTGGAATCAACATATTTTTTTCAGGGGGCAAAGGAGAGGGGACAAGGGGCCCATGGTGGGTCTGCATGATGCACCCACACCCCCGCCACACACACACGCACACACACGCACTCTCAAACACACCCCCTCTTGCGGTGGATTCCCTGTGCGGGCTGCCATGTGAAGCAGATTCCTGTGAAATGCCAACTACTGCTGGAGTTGTCTTCCATAAGAAACGCAACTGCTCTGGCATTAATTTTTGGTCTCACTAAAGAGGAAAGTAACTGTCCAAGAACCTCGGGAAACTAGATCCCTCTCCATTATCACCCCTACATCATGCAGCTTACCATGCCCACTGCTCATCTCTCGCCTTGCCCACTGAGCATCCTCGCCTCTCCGCTTTTCTCCTCTCCCAAGTCCTCAGCGTCGATAATATTCCCCCGAAAAAATAAAAACTGGTTAAGCAGGACAACCACAATTATCCTTCAGCGGTGCGCTTTTTGAGGAATCTTTGAACGGGTGGCCTGCCCTGGATGATGCGAGCCGCTCGGCCTGGCAGTCAGTGGTAAAATCCGCATAGGACAAGGATAAGCCACAGCACACGGCTCTCTCACAGCCTCTCTCACTTCAGGCAGCCCCGTCCACACACTCATACAGCACCGGCAAGGCCAGGGACGCATAGCACACACAGCAGTCACATGGGTGAGCGTAAAAAAAGAGGCGGGGACGGGGGCGCCTCGTTTGTATACTCAGTGGTACGGTTACCTTACTATCATCCACTGATAGGAGTTACAAAGAGGAAATAAGGCAGTTAAATACATACAGCACTTGCATAAAAATACCCCAAATCCACTGAGTCAGAGGAATGAAGTTTATTAATTCCACAACAAAATATAGCATTCATCCTTTATAACAGGCTTTATTATATATGTTTACAAATATTCTGCAGAATGCTGTGACCCCCTCTCACGTGTTATTAGTAATGTGTGTCTTTCATATCTTCCATATTAAGCTCATCCATCAGGTCACACAGGTTGTCCACTAGATCCTCCACCAGAGCATAAACCTGTCAGATAGGTAGAGACATATTTGGTATGAGGAAGACCAAAAGGATTAAAGCAATGGCATAAATCCTAACTAGATTTCATGGGTATGACTCAAGAGTGCTTAAAAATGCAGACTCATACATTTTTTATGAAACAACTGCTTAGTCTTTTGAGAAAACTCCACCTTGTATCCAAAATCCCCACTATTCATAAACAGAGGCAGTTTGTAATGCCTTCTAAAACTTCCAATGTTTTCTAGCAGATATATGATGATGTCATCATCATGGTCATTTTCTCAAACTATGGAAACCCTTGTCAAGTACTGAATTTTGAGTGTGGAGTATCTGAAGACAATTAAATTACTTGCCTTGCTGTGCAGAAGCCTTGTGTAAACGGGCATCATCTTCACTACATTTGTTTGTTTAGGAGGCAGTTGAAGTATGCTCTCTGACTCATTTTCTTGGTTTTCCCAAGTTTCCTTCATCTTTGTTGTTTTTCCCTGGTTCCCTTTTCCTGTGTCCTTTTCTCTTTTCCCCTTCTTTTCTGTGTCCTGAAAGATAGAGTTACAATTAATGAGAGAAAGATATCAGTATTGCTTACCGAGAATGAATATTGTGAACAAACAATTTAACAATTTAAAAATAATGTTTCGCAACATAAACTTACAAAGAAATTTTCCTGTCTAAGCAACATAATATAATCTGGACGGCTATCAAAAGAAATCTTTGTAAACAAGGCTTAAAACCAGCACTGCATGACCATGATCTTCAAGGAAGCGCTGTATTAAAAGCAAATACATTTCTGTCGAGAAAATCTCTGCATGGGTTCGGGGAACTCAAACCATTGCCAGTGAATACTCTTCATCTTGTTTCTACATCCACAAACTGCAAATTTAAATTCTATCATGAAAAGAAAAAAAGTGGTCAATATTTGAAATTTGTTTTAGAAATTATGAATGCCATGTAATTAGGGCTAAAACAAACTAAGTGCAGCACACAATAGAAAAAAATATAATCTGCTATATCGTGGGATGTTCATAACATCTGTGCAGGCTTATGCTTATGCTGAACCAAAAAACATCCCCGCCCTACTTTTTCTGATATGTTTACTTTGAAGAACTTTTAACAGAGGATTTAAACGGCTCGAGAGTCACTGCATTCTTTTTTGCAGACCTGTGGAAACGAGGCCGTGCAATGAGTCGAAGCGGCTTGGGCATTTCAAGACGACCGCCTATTTCATGTCGTGTTGTACACTGGATGCCCTGTCCTTTTTGAGTTAATGTATAGCTGCCACAGATGGCTTGGACTCACACCCTGGGCACACAGTTGGTGAGCAGGTGCACATTTTCACACAGTGTTCTGTTACCATGGTACCCTGCGAGTAATAGGCTGCACCTTACCTATGACTCAACCGTCATACAGAGCAGAAAATCGCTCAGCAAAATATGTAGTCATACAGACAAAGCTGTGCTTCTAATCTAATACTTGAAAATCTTTGAAGCAGGAAAATGGAGGGGTGAACCATTAGAGGAGAGCTGTGACAGGTTCAAGGCCAGAACTGACACAGCAGTTCATCGTCTTTGAACAACACAGTCAATTCAAGTTTCTCAATCACTCAAGCTCATATTTTGTCAATAGAACTGGTTATAATGAGGCAGGGTGCATTGTGGATAGATGCAAGAACATCAACAACAACAAAAAAAAATCATTAAATGCATTAAAATAAGTACTGCATAAAATCTGCCAGAGTATGAATGGTCAGTACCACACTGTTTTGCTTAGCCATTATAATAATCTCTGTAGGGAGCAAAACACTAAATAGAGCCCTTTCACATTCTGTATTACAACTTTTTTAGTGGTAAGACAGAATGTGGAGGGAGGTGTATTATGATATTGAACACATGAGCATATACATTAGCATATTATAGACAAATGTATGTACCATAAAGATGCTTCAAGTAGGCAACTATAGAAATGGTTAAAATGTTTTCCTTATTTAAAATAAATCCCAGTAAACCAAGCCCACATACTATGACACATATAAAAAAGTATGTCAGGAAATTAGCCTATAGAACATAAACTGCAGGTGTCTGTATTACTGACAACGAAGCAGTCAGTAGTAACAACAAAACAGGCATCTGTTGAATGACTGATGAATGAACGAAACGCTGACAGCTTGCCTGAAGTGATGAAGGTGACTCATGTTTGTATCAACTCAAGTAATGTGTCATATCTTACAAAATGACACTTTATTCATGATCACAAACAAAAACCTTTGAATGAAGGTCACTCAGCTTGGAGTCACTCAGC
>VOQK01027742.1:0-13264 GCA_015052645.1 Benitochromis conjunctus
TGTTTGTTTTTGTGTGTGTGTGTGTGTGTGTTTGTGTGTGTGTTTGTGTGTGTGTGTGTGTGTGTGTGTGTGTGTGCGGGTGTGTGCGTGTGTGTGTGTGTGTGTGTGTGTGTGTGTGTGTGTGTGTGTGTGTGTGTGTGTGTGTGTGTGCATCAACGTATAAACCCTGGAGATTGCTCCGTGTTATAAACATTTACGCCGGGCTAACAGATCATCTCCGAGATCCGGGATTGGTCTGACTCCCCCCGCCCGTCCCCCCAGCGAATTGAAAGCCCAAGATTAGCGAGATGATAGCTTTTCAGATTGGTGAGGAAACACAGAAATGAGTTTCACCGACTGAGTTTACGGAGGATAGATTGGGACAGTTAAACGGTGGATAAATTGATGGTTCTCTCATTGTCTCTCCAACAGTATAGTGGCTAAATCTATTAACCATCAGCAACCCATCTCGGCAGCGATAGAAAGGAGATACAACAGACGAGGAGAGCAGGGGACCATGAAGGAAAGGTTTGAATAGTAAAAGTAAAAAATACTTGAGGAGGGATAGGGAAGGTTAGAATAATAGAAGGCATGCTGTTAAAAGATATTTGACGCTATTATTTACTGTATATGTGCATGACAGATATACACATGATGTGTATGGCTCTGTGAGGCTCTACTATAGTTGTGTTTTGAGCTAAATACTACAGGTTATATAATTTGATACCTAAAGCAACAATACTCAGGTAGGTTGTGATCTTTAAACGATGCTCAGTTGATAATAAGTGTCTAAAATTGTCCAGAGAAAATATCTCCCACGCCATTACACCACCACTGACACAAAGAACGATGGATTCCTGCTTTTGTTTGTTTTTTTCCCTCCAAATTCTGATCCTACCATCCAAATGTCAGAGCAGAAATCTCATGAGACTAGACAACATTTCCAGTTTTCATTTGTCCAGTTTTGGTGAGCTCCAAGCTGATTGTAAAGGAGCCATGTTGCCCATAAGAACGCTGGCATGTTCTTTTTCGCAGTAGCTAGAGAACTCTGTGACGTAATGGATTTCTGTTTGATAACAGTAATCTTTTAATTAAGCAGGTTTATATTAAGACTAATGTTATCCTACACTTATCTATCATACAGTTTAGTTTTTACTGAAGAGACAGTAGTAGAGAGTAGAAAACAATTTGAAAACAGTTTGTCCTATACGCTACTTCATACAGTACTATACTATTCAAACCCAACACGCACAACTAATCCTTCTTGGAAAATTAACTACAGCAAGTCCTTGTCACATTAGAAAGCTGATAAATTACATTTGATAAAAGTCTTTTCTATAGACTGGGTCAATACGCTGCGTCTGTGTATTTGAGTGTGTGTGTTTCTGTGCAACACATCAAAGCCAGAGAGTTTGAAAGGAAACACTAGAGGATGAATTTAATGAGTCCATTTAGTACTGATTAAACAGAGTGACAGTCAAATGATGAGGATGGTTTTAATAAAAGTTATCTTCCTAATTCCACAATCTGTAACTATCTGCTCCAACTCGCTTAAGTCCACATAAGGTCTGGATTTATAGTTTTACTATGAATCTGCAGTAACATGAAAGAAGCCCCAGTGTGACTACCCCACTGTCCAACCTATAAAGACACACCATGGAAATACCAGGACTAGAATTACTGCAGTCTCATGACAACCAGGCAAACTGTATTTGACATACACATATATCTGGATTTTGAGGGGATTTAATAAGTGGTCACAAAAGATTACTGTCGCCAGTTCACTATCCAACCAAATATGGTCACAATTTCCTATTTTCTTACTGACATATGGCCATTTTTTAAAAACTTTTTTATGTTTCCTAGCATTTCTAAATGCCAAACACATATTGGATTTATTTATTTCTACTTATATTCTTAGAGTTTTTCATTTAACGGTGTCAAAATGTGTCTGTGTTTTGAATTATTGCAGTTTATGGTGGTGCAAATAGATAAGTACTCTAAACTGAATAAATACTTTTACCCTGTTCATCAATAGTTAAACTTCTGATTAAAAACTACAACTACAAAATACAAGAATATATAAATAGTACAAAAGATGTTAATAGATGAAACAAAAAAAAAAACAGTGTCAACAAAGCCTGGATTTTACTCTGTTGCATACACGGACAGCTGGAGACTCGATGACTGAGTAGTCGTTCCTGTTGTACTACTTCAAAGTTTGCTTGAAATCCAATGCCTGGGTCCACGTGTAGTTGGTGCCTTGTAACATAAAATAATTGTCAATCACTCTCACTGTGCGATGATGAAATTTACGCCCAAGTGGACCTCAGCAAACTCACAGATGTGGAAAATATAACCTTTTCTTAAGGGAGTAAATTTTGCACATCTTTAATCCAAGTGAACTTTGGTGCCAAATTTGAAAAATGTCTTCAAACACTTTCATAAGATGCATTAAGAATGCGATGGACAGATGAACAGCTAAAGAACAAAATGCCTTTGGCCACTCTTTTTGTCCATGCTAATGTATAAAGATGGCATGGTCAGTAACATGGCATGGCAGGGAACAATAATAGCTTATTTGTTAGGCATAGATTTGTTGAGAATTATAGCCATTACACTGGATGTGTAAAATCCCTGCGAATATTTTTTTCGTTACTATTTTTCAGATTTTGCTGGACAAACTGGAGCTTCTGACAATTTTTTTTTTTGAACAAAGCTTGATTTTTCTAATTTTTCACATCACAATAAACAGATCTGACAGATTAAGCCACTGCATTTGGTAACAAGCGTCTTCCTTGCCCAGAAAACACATACCGTGATATGGAAATAGCAAAATAATACTATTTTACCTCAGATGCTGCTCTGGGTTAGTCGGCTCTCTGAAATGATTTCTCTGCTTCCTCAGATGTTATCCCGACTGTTATGCCAACAAGAGCTCAAACTGTCCCAGTGACATCCTGAAATATGTACGAAAATGGCCGTGATAGCGCCTCAACTCCTGGATCAAACCATGAATTCTCCTTCCTTCTCATAAGAACTGGATCAACCCAGTCTCTGTTTTCTTTTTAAAAAATATCAGGACTAGCTCATCATCGTTGATGTCAGCTTAATTTTTGTCCACAGTGCATTTTTAAGGACAAATTTTCTGCAAAAACGCAGCACTTTCGGTGTGTATATACAAGTTTGTATATATAAGTTTAGAATGCAAAAAATTCAGAATTTCGTGTCGGTGGTTGACAATGAAGAAAGTTCTGTGGTGAGCCTATCACGTAATGTATGTAAGTGCCTACACTATTACCAGCATTCTTGTTACTTCCCTTTTAGTCTTATGGTGTTTTATATGCAGTGCAGCCAGTAGAAACAACTCAAATGCTGGGACTTTTTTACTCTTAGGTCTCCACTCTTTGTTAGTGTTAGTTTGGGGAAGTGGGTGTTTTTTCATACACAGACATATTCTACGTCTTTTTACATTCCCTCATGTCCATTCCCATAACTTCAGCAGTCTCTCTCCAGGAATTTGTCAAGATTTCTGAGTTGATGATTGTTATTCTCCCTATGATAATGTGACAGTAGATCAATTTGTGACCTGTGGTTTGCATCAAAGACACTGCTTTGTCTCGCAAACGCTAACTAATGAACCTGAGTGGTAGTGAGTCTTGAAAGAGTGCGATGCAAATCAAAAACAGAGTCACTTAAAGTAAAAGTTGTGCCTTATCGTTGCAGCCAACACAATTTCAAAAGGCACTTTTTTTCATTAGGTCCAAACTTTAATTGGCTGGGCTGGACATGTCAATGTGAAAATACTTGTGTGTTTGTCTTATTCCAAGATCAAATGTCTCTGTGCTCTCTGTTAATAGATTACTGGACATTTTAGTCAAAGATAAACATAATGGACCTCCTGATTAGTTTCATAATTTTTTATTTAACTATTATTTAACCAGAAAGTGCCTTGAGATTAACGTCTCTTTTTCAAGGGAGACCTAGAACACCATTACAATGTTGCAAACATCAATGATGTAACATATTTTACTTGATTTTCTTTGTGGAATTCGCAAATTTGAGTTTGTAAATGGATGGAAAATCCTACCCACTCCATCACAGTATTACTTTCTCCTGAGGTTTTCTGCAGACAGTGTGTGTGTGTGTGTGTGTGTGTGTGTGTGTGTGTGTGTGTGTGTGTGTGGGTGTGTGTGTGTGTGTGTGTGTGTGTGTGTGTGTGTGTGTGTGTGTGTGTGTGTGGACCAGAGGAAGAGAAGGAGAGCAGAGATCACGATGTCTGGGATGTTTTTGAGACGCTCTGAGATGAAAAAGGTGAGAAGGGCCACAGGAATGGTTTCCCATGATCCCGCCTGACCTGACCTGGGCCGGGCTAGACTGGTGGTGATGGTGCGTGCGTGCGTGAGTGTGTGAGCATGTTGGGTGGTGCTAGCTTATTGTCTGGCTCCCTACTGTAAGCAGCGTTATTTCTTACCCGAGGTTAGAATCCACTTTAAACATAAAGTGTCTTTTCCCACATCTGCACACATTATGTGGACACCGCTGAGGCGACGTCTGCTTTCAGCTTCAGAGCATTAGAGCATCATCAGTCAAACACCAAAACATTCACAGTTCAGGAGCACCCAATCTAATCTGTGACCGTGTGCGTGTGTGTGCATTTGAGTGTGTTAAAGAGGCAATGATAGCTCAGTGAGGATAATAAACCCTGAACCAATCACATATCAGTTTCATCAGGGGAGTTTCCAACATCCCTCGCTCTAATTGGTTATCATGTAATCCGGTGTCCCTAAAGACCTGTCTGTCTTTCTAGCCATCCTTTGCTCCCTCTTTCTCACTCTCACCATCTCTCCTTCTGCTGAGCTATCGGTGCAGCTCACTTCATCCCACTTTTCTAAACCATCCTCCACATTTCCCCCATTTCAGTTAAACTTTTGCAGCAGTCTCATTTCTCTTCCCCCATTCGAGAGCGAGAGAGAAAAAAAAACGGCACCCTTCACTTTTCTTTCCCATTTTTCTCCTCCTTGATGTCTCACACTTTCCATACATTGATCTGCTCCCATCAATGTTTCTCCCCCATCTTTTCCATATATCACGCTTCCTCACTTCTTTTTCTCCCCCCCCCCCCATCTCTTTAGGGGGAGTCATTGAGTGTGTAATCGCTTGGTTACGGTGTGTCAGTCTGCGTCTGAACCCACCATCTGTCCTCTGGGCTTGCGTCTGGGGCTGCAGACACACACACTCTCTCACACACACACACACACACACATGCAGTGCAAATATACAGACCCACACCGTCGAGCCAAGCTCATTCACACCACAATATGATGACAGCTGTATCACCCACCTATTGACATGAGCTGTCAGAGGGGCAGTGACTAACATAACACATTATGACATATCCCACACACCCAGGTGGCGACTCCAGTGTACACACATTGTGATGGGTTAGAATTGTTCTTCAGTTATGGCCTAACCTCATTTTGGTACGTGGCTATAATTTGATTAAAAGATTAAGGCATGTGAGGCACGAGGCCAGAAATATTTACATGTTTCCTGTTCTGAATAGGTGGTGTCCACAGTTTGGTGACTTGCAGGTTAGGATATGAACACCATTAATATCAGCAGTGACTTTGGAAGGCCATAGTTAACTTCCACATAAGCTTACAGTTGTATTATTTGGGCTGATCATTGAATCAGAAGGTGTTTCACTCCCATCCCGACTGTAAAAGTGATCGAGCCTTGACATAATAGTGGCAATAAAGATAGGAATAATAATAACAACAGTTATAACAATAATGTTTAATTAATTAATGTTTTAAGTTAATAAGTGTTATAACCTCTTCTTATGAACGTTAAAAAAACTTCAGAATGAAAGCCCCAAGGACAAAACTCAAAGCAAAGACAGTACACTTATCATCACAAGTTAGAAGCTGTTAGTTATTGTTCATCAAGGTTTTATGTGGGGTGCGTCTATCTTCATGTCTAAATGGAAAAGAAGTACCAGGGGAATCAAAATTTCTGAATGTGTCACTTTAGAAAGATGAAAAATAGCACAGAAAAACTGATGAGCAACCTAAAATCAGTGGAAATCCACCTGCAGCGGCAATCAAGCTGTATAGAAGAAGCAGTAGTACCAGTAAGCAGAGCTACAGAGGCGTCCTCCTTAAATGATGCCATAGACAGCCTAGCGCTAAAAAAAAAAAAAACAGATGGCCAAGCAGTTTGGATTTGGCCCAGGGTTTATCAGTGGAAATCAGAGTATCTGTGAGAGCTGAGACGGTGTGAAGGACGTTGCGTAAGGGAAAAACCGAGGATTGCTCCACAGCACAACACTTATCACAACGGCAACATGAAGCTTGCAAAAGAATATAAAAACAAGACCATTTGTTTCTTAGAAGTAATGCAAATTCTGTAATGGGATATTACACAGAGTTGTAACCACCAACTGGTCCCATGAAACTACTTCATGGTTCAATTTTTAAAGTAAAAATTTACTTTGCTTGCAGGTGGAGGTCCCCTGTTAAAATTTTAATAGATATCTCCTTGCTACTGCTAAATGGAAATGCTTAGGCTCACTGGTTTACCTCCCTTACTTGTATTAGTAGGAACACTGACTGGCAGCTCTGAACCCAGTTTACTTTATGCATCTCCATACAAATCCTTGCATGGGCCACAGTCAGCCACAACACCTCTCAAAGCTAATTCATAATTAGCATATATTGTCTTATCTTGCTTCTCTGAACTTCAACCAAGAAATATTGTGAAATCCTCCACCGGTTGTTCAGGCTACTATAATTAGTTACCTGGATGGTATTTAAGGAGTTAGATGTTATTGATTTTTTGTTTTAATTTGAAGAGAAACACAAACATTTCACTACACATACCAAGACGTATAACCTTTGGTGAGGACATCATCAACTTAGCTCAAAACTTTGACATTTTGCAACAGGTAAGTAACATGATTCTGTATTTTTTTTTAAAAAGCATCGTAAAGAGTTTCAGATTGGCAGAGATTCACCAATCTGCAAAAAACTGCATCTAATATTGTTCTGAATAATGTTTGTCAATGTAAAATTGGAAAGATTTTGAACTTCTCATCATCTACAGAATGTAATATCATCAAAAGATTCTGAAGATTATCTGCATTAGAAATAGTCATTAACTGCAGGCAGAAGGAATACTTTTAGGAGTTTGGGGATGACTCGCTCATCACTGGGGCAAAGGTTACAGAGGTACTGAGGAAACTTTTCAGTGGTCCGTCCCCTGGGGTGGATAAGATTTGCCCCAGGCTGTGGATGTTGTAGGGCTGTCTTTGTTGACACGCCTCTGCAACACGGTGTGGAAGTCATGGACAGCATCAGAAATGTATTTTGGTCTCAAACTGCTCATTGGTTTGTAAACCAGCAGAGGAATTCAGGTCAGGAAAGCCAGGTCACTCAACACACCGGAAACTGATGTAAAGGTAAAGTGATCCAATTTCTGGTCTTCTTTACTCTACAGATGAAAAAAAATCAGGGTGATTAAAGTAAGTACAGTGCGTCTGTGTGATACTTAATTTCAATCTCTTTTTAAATAAGTGAGGAGTTACCAGGCTGTGAATTCCATCCTTTCATGTATTTTCTGCCACTTATTCCTGCAGCCAATCCGAGGGTGAGAGGTGGCGTAGAGCCTGGACTGATCGGCAGTCGGATGTTGCACAACCATTCACACTCACATCCAATTCATGATCATTAACATTCTTATCCTTGGATTGTAGGAGGCATCTAGAGTACTTAGAAAGAACCCACACAGGGCCAGTCAGAGCATGCACAGAAGGGCACCAGCCAGCAGATTTGAACCCAGGACTTTCTTGCTGTGAAGCAACAGTGCCAACCACTGTGCTCTCTGCCAGCTAGAACCATCAGCAGAAACCCCAGAGACATCATCTCACTGAATGTGTGCGTGTGCTGACCTTGTGTTTCAGATTAGAAAAGACAGCAGTCGGGCTTGTCAGTATGTTGTAGCGTGGTTATAGATATAGTGCTAAAGAAGTGGGCCAACACGGCTGTTTCAACAACAAAAAAAAAGTGAAAGAACAAAAGAGAATAAAAGATGAGAGAAAAAACTATAAATTTCCATCCACTGCACAGTGAGGCAAGCTGAGAATATGTGCATAACAAACCAATTATACCTCATCACAGCTGCATGGAAGTAAAAAGGCATCAGTGCATGAAATAGTCTGTTATGATAAGAATTAAAATAGTTTATCACCATCAGATCTGGAATAGTGTGGTGTGATAAGAACTAAACAGCCAGAATATGAATGCGGTACACAATTGCATCCTTTGATACATGCCGCAGGTTTCACATCAGTGGAAACACCAGCCAGCGAGGCCCATTTAGAACACTTAAAACAGCGCTTTGATCACATTAGTTCAGAAGAAAAAGGCACAACTTTTACTGTTTAGTTTCCAAACTAATATCTCAGGCTGAAATTTGTGAGCCTTTAATATGAGAGCATTCAGCTCGAGTCCCTTCTTTAGTTGCACCAGAAAAGCAACAGAAACAGGAAACAGCACGGTGACAGTGTGAACAATAAATCCTCATTCTCTGCGGGGTGTTGTAAATTTGACCCTCGTGGCAGTTCAAACGAGGTTTTTAGTATCACATACTCACTTTGGCTCGCATTTAGAGTCCACTGAAGCCACTGTTAGTCCAGTCTGATCAGAGCGGCCATTTGCTTTGGAGCTGAAAGCTACAACAACAACAACAACACAATTTTCCAGAGCCAACATTCAAGCAGTAAAAGTCATATTTTAGAGATAATAATCCCTCAGAGTTACGTTAAATAAATACATTTAACGTGAGGTACGCAGCTTGCTTTATACATGAGAGACTTTAATTTTAGTTGCTTGCTACTTTGTTTATTCAGAGTAATTGATACAAAATCTAATAAAAGAAGAAAACTTGTAGTGATTTTAATCAACCTGGGAAGAAATTACACAAAACAAAGATCAAACTATCCACAGCGAAACTTTTAGTAACTTTTAGTATATTCACAACCCCACTACTTCATTTTTTATACTGGGATTTGATGCTGACCCAGAGTTAATCCACTTCCTGAATCAAGCTGTTTTAGCTTCTTGTTCTTGTTCACCTTCTTTTTCTAACTTTCTTCTGATTGGCTGCCCCTCCTAAACAAAAAGCAGGTGGGCGAGGCTCCTGCACTCACAAAACAGCAATCTACTCACACCAATCTATAATCTACAGTAAGACACTTCTGGCAATTTAGGAACTTCATCTTTCTTTGGCATAAGCTGCTTGAACAGAAGACAAATAGTGACATCTTTCCTGAGAGGCCCGTCTCATACAGGAGGGGCAAGAAACACAGAGGTGCAGAGGAGAGGGTGCTGGGTAATTTATGCTGACATCGAATCGCCGTCATACTGAAAATCAGTGCGAGAGACACATTAGATGTGTGTGTTTGTGTGCGACTGCGCGTGATGGATGACTTCTCTCATCCTGACAGATGCTGTAGAATCACTCAGCCACGCCAGCCCGGCTGGTTACCGGGGGCAACCCTGTAAATCTGACATTATGGGCTGTTGACAGGAGAAACGGTTGTTATCATAACCCGTAGTGAGTTACAGGAAGCACACATCCCTCAAGTTTTCAGTATGGCCGGGATAACATTTGAGCATTACACACGCTCAAGAGTCTGAAAATGAGAGAACGATGGAGAAATCATTTGTTTACGGCTCAGTAGCATATTAAGGTGTGCGAGGTGTGGGATGTAACGTGGTGTGCACATGTGTGCGCGTGTTGGGGGTTGAAAGAAATTGTGTCTATATGTTTTATATCTAAGCAAGAGGGTTTTGATAGAGTGAAGTGATGAGTGTGGGAAACCTTGAGACGAGCAGGTCACAGGAAACAAGATATCTTACCTGCCCCTCGCTAATCCTCACCATGAAATTCCCTATACACACACTCATACATGCGCACACACTCGTACATGCGCATACACTCATACACGCACATACACACATGCACAACAATCTCATTCTGTTATGGATCTAGATTAATTTCACGATTACGCGTCTTTTAACTTTTAACTGTCTGCGCGGTCGTCATTGTCTTTCTTTCCCTGAGTCCTGCCTCCCTTTCCTCCTCAGTCTGGGTGTTCCAGTAGTAATGGGGTGTGCTGTGGGAGCAGCAGGAATGGCCATTACCATCCACGGATCACCGGCAGAGGCCTGCACACAGCGGACTCAGAAGAGAAAAGGGAGAGGGAGGTCAAAAAGGTGCCACGAATGGTGGGGGTGCCAGAAGAAGGGAACGGAGGGAAAAGATGGTTCAGGAGCAGGATATAATTTCATGCAGTTATTATAATGAAGTCATTTCCAGTCGTCATAGTGATGGAGGATTTCTAAGTAGTAGACAGATTAAACCACTTGATGGATTCGATGCAAATATAATCACATGGGCTAGCGTACTTTGTGCTGCATTTTTCTTGTTGTGACAGGATTTTGGAAGGAAACACGTTCAAAAACCCAAAGAATTACGAGAGCGAAAACAAGGAAAGATTTATTCCTCTCGGTAATTTTACATGTAATGTATCATATTTTATCTGTTCATCGCGTGACTGATGAAATCAGCAGATGGATGGAGGAAACATTTATAACAGGAGATAATAAAGAGTTATAAGAATTTTGCTCCAGACCGAGGGATGTTAGTGAATGATTAATAAAAGGCTCTTCCTCCACAATATTACAGTATTATCAAGCCTGCACAAGCAGATCTTTTTTTCTTTTTTCTTTTTTTCTACAGCATAACATAGACGCATTTATATTCTGCGTGCTATGAATATAGTTCCTATATTTATTCTGCAATGATGGCTGCAGACAAAATAAAGCATGGTGAAGATTTTGTGGGATTTGTTTTGGTGCTTCAACGCAGTTAAAAAAAAAACAACTCTCTGGATGTGGGGAAAATGACAAAAATGTCACAATCACCAACCAAAACCACAGTCCACCTGCGCATCTTTGTACTCAAAGATGAACTGTTTATATTTTGGAGGTCAAAGGTCATGAACCCAAGACGTGTTTTTGGTCAGAACCTATGAAATACAGGAATAGAACGCATAATCACAAAGAAGATTGACAAGAAGGTGGTTCCAAAAGTTGGTAAATCCCAAAAGACTCTGTAGACAACTGTACAACAAGAAAAAAAATCAACCTTTGCAGTATACAACAAAAAAATGGCTGATTAGCTTGATTAGCGATGTGGCCTTTGGTGGAGCCGGTAGCTGTATGCCAGTTGTCACCTCCACTTAATAGCCCACCTTCCACATAATTTCCCCTCAGTTTACAAATATGGCCTGCTGTGCAGTGAACTACCAACCCGACCAAGAAGTCTGCACTCGAGTTTGGTGAGGGAAATTCTAAATATGTTCACACTAATTAGGCCCCAGTCACACAAGCCTAGAAACCACTTGTTGACTGCTTGGCAAACCCTGGTCACAAGGGAAAAATTAGTAATTCCCCAATCAGGTTGCAAGTTGTTGCTGAAGGCTGCTTCCTGTCACTAGGTGAGATTGGTCACAAAGAGAAAACCTGCCAGGACTTGGTTTGGTCACTATAACCAAACCCGAAGTTTACAGATGCTAACTTATCTGCATATACTTGCCAAGTACTTGGTAAGTGGCTGCAAAACGGTAAAAAGTCCAATGTAAACCAGAGGTGGAAAATTTTAACCTTCAATGAAAAAGTTGGGCTTTTTGGAAATGTCTTGTTGTAAGTGGTAAGGCACTGATTTTACTTTGAAGGCGAACACTCTCCAGTCGAACACTGATTTAACACACCCAGGCGAACACTCTCCATTTCTGGTTTGCGTTGCACTTCAGGAATCGAAAACTTCAGGTTTCGATGCCGCTGAGTACTTAGCATGTATTTGTAGTTTTTCATTTTCCATGTGAACTATGGGCAACTGTGGCAATCTCCTAGCAACCAAAGGAATCACAATGTTTTTGGTGTAGCATAGGTTTTTATGACACTTTTGTCATCAACAGCCAGCAACCACTCACCAATCGATCAGGAAATACACATTTTTCCAAGAGGTCAACAACCAGCCTGACTAGGATCTCAGCAAACATGCTCACCTTTGGCTCAAAACCGCCTCTAAAATGCTAAAATTCAGAGTTTAGAAGAAGATTTCATATTCCACAGCCATAATTAAAGAACTGATATAACTAACCAAGACACAATTTAACCCAGATGTCTAGATGGAAAAGAATTGTGAAGCATTGGCTGTTTGAATATAAAGGTCAAAGGTCAAATCTGGACATGCATTGTATGTGTACTGCAAGCTGACTAGCTGACAGGGATATACAAACAAAAGGCAATTCAATGTATGTCTTGTGATAGCAGCAAAGTAAACACATCACCAAATAATCCACTAAGAATGAGCGTTACATGTGAGCGACTGTCCAAAGCAGCAGACAGATCACACCATGGCTACACCAAAAAAGGTTTCACTTGGTTCAGATTTTGAAACTGCATTATGTCATTCAAGGTAAATAAAGCCATTCAGCTAAGTCCCATAATCAGATGACCAGTGGCTGCAAGGATTTCTGTGAGATGCAAACAACATATTTTTGATGTTTACCTCCTGAATTTCCCAATAGAGGGCAAAAAAACCCAAAACAAACTTTGCCGCTTACATCCTGTCTTATGGTAACAGTTTTAATGACTAGATCAAAAGAAATCATCTGGTGTCAAAACATTGTGCTTTGTAAACTCCAGCATCCATGTAGTTAGCAAACTAAACTACTTTCTACATCTGTGGAAGATAGAGATCCCATTATTGGGGTCTTTCAAACAGTGCCCTTTTTTGGTTACTTATACTAATCTACAATGCAGTAATAAAACTATTTATTAACACAGATGACGCAATTATGGATTCAAAAAGCAAGTAATTAAGAAAGAAAGACACAAGAAAGATGTTGAATATGTCAAAGTATCCAAACATTCCTTCCAAAATCAGAACTGTTATGAGAGGACTATGCAGTCATTGATATTCCGGGTCTCGTGCGAGCCGCAGCCGTGTGGCAGGTTATACCGGTGCTGACCTTTCTGTTGTAACACCCCCAGTATAAAAGGAAGTGCCATACAAAGAGCTCTATTAACAGAGAAACCAGATATAATGGGGAAACAAGATGGGCCTTTAATGGGGACAGGCAGGGCTGTCAGCATGCATAATGTAACAGTCGTGTTAAAACAACACTGGGCTGTGTGTGCTCCCCCTTTAA
>VOQK01027747.1:0-13933 GCA_015052645.1 Benitochromis conjunctus
ATGGAATAATAATGAGAGAAACTTCCACTACAGCATAAATAAATCCTCTTCAGAACTCCAGAATATTAAACCACAAAGAAAAGAAGTTTTTATGCTTGTGGCATTTTTTTACTTTCATTAGACAGGATGATGTAAAAGCAGGCAGAGGGTAAAAACAAGCGACACAGGCTCTTACCTACAGTCAAACAGTGGAAGCTATAATTATTGGTATGTATCCTAAATATCAGGAAGCTCAGAAAACCTCACTTTGAAATGATCATGCTTCCAGTAAAGAGACACCGTGAGGACAAATGTGGAGCTCTGGAAAAAATCCCAGTGATGGCTGCTTGTGTTAGCTGCTCACAGTGAAACTGCAAATACGTTATTACACTCAGAAGGTAGCGTTCGCTGTAGCAGTAGCAGCTGTATTATCAGTATTATTAATTAACAGTATTAGCACAAGTCTTTGTGATAGTGGTTTTGCGTTTCAGTCTGTTGGCTGATCATAACACTGATTAATGCAGCTTTAACTCAGCCATCTGTCAGCAACACACACACACACAAACACACGTTTGTGTTATGGCTCATAATATGATGTTTATACCAGAGTCCCTTACCTCTTCATTTGACTGTCTATTATAGCATATAAGAGGACTGATGCCTTAACTTTAATTAAAGTGTATCAAACTGCAGGCAGTCATATCAAAAGTATTGATGCTTTATGTTCTTTATGTTTGCTGTTAACTGGCTGTTGCTATATATGCTATTCGTCTCTCAGTATGAGGGAGGATCTAAACGCAGCTTTTATTTGTGTCTTTAGTTAGTGGAGAAGATGATAGAATGAAGTCGTCTATTAAGAGACAATAACTGAATCACTTCCACTGGTTCCATTATACATGAAAGTTATATTATCATAGCATATAGTGGTCAGAAACTAGCTGCAAATTTATGTTTGTGTATAGATTAAGTGTGTATAATTTAGAGGTGTGTGTTTCCTCCAAGTGAACTGTCACTACAAACACATGAGAATGGTTAGTTGGTTTATTGGTCAGATGTATCACCTTTTTTGGACCAGAATAAACACCTATAGATGTGAAAACACACTTAGATTAAAATGCTAACTTTACATAAAATAAAAGTTTAAATCCTCTTTAATCGTCATGTAGTGAATTACAGATACACCTTGTTAACCAGTCTAGCTAGCCTCCGACAGTGTTAGCTTACTGATTCCCAGTTTTAAAAACTGAGAAAAAAAAATAAAAAAATAAAACAAAACATGGAAACATAAAATATCACACTCCTGAAATATTTTAACCCTATTTAAGGTGTCAAAAGTAAGGTCTACCTTTTGTAAATGCAATATTAAACATATAAAGATATTTGGGTCTTAGCGACTCCTGTAAATATAAAACATTTGGATTGATAATCACATTCACACTATAATGCAGCAATAAACAAACCTGAGTTTTGAAGCTCACACAGGTGCGCGTGCGCCTGTTGATTACACACCAGTGAACCTGCGCGTGCTGGAACTGTGCGAGTCCGCTAAAGCCTCTGCCTGTTGCCATAGCGACAAGACCCGGAAATACACCGTGATCAGCTTACTACGTGTTTACCAGAGGGTATCAAACTCATAACGGTAGGGTTTTGTTGTTGTTGTTTTTTTTTATTTCTTGTTTATTTGCTTGTGCGCAAATAAACAGTAGACATGTCGGAGCCCGAGGAGCTGCCGCAGAGAGAACAGCGAGAGAGCACGAAGAAGAAGAAGAAGAAAGCGAAGCTGAGTGGGAAAAAGAAGAAGAAGGAGCAGCGGGAAGGAGAGGAGCAGGTGGAGTTTGAGCAGGAGGTGCAGAGGTGAGTTGTTCTTGTGGGTTTCCTC
The DNA here is from genome assembly GCA_015052645.1 of Benitochromis conjunctus. Lineage (NCBI taxonomy): Eukaryota > Metazoa > Chordata > Actinopteri > Cichliformes > Cichlidae > Benitochromis > Benitochromis conjunctus. The sequence continues at coordinate 1,859 of VOQK01027747.1, forward strand.
CAGGGTCGCGTTATACACAGACACGCGTTGTGGACCCACACGTGTCTCGGTTCGTACAATAAAGTGACATGGCAGAGGAGAGAAAGAGCCGACTTCTCGTAGTCAAAACCCGGCGTGTCTTCAGAAAACTTTTCAAAGTGAAAGCACAGCAGTTAAAAATAAATAAATGATTGTGCCAAGATGAAACTGTTACTATTACTACTATAGGTACTATTTCCTGCAACCCAAATAACACAGAATAAATATAAAAACAATGTAAAATGGGCTAATTGACCTTGCAAAGCACATAGCTGTGCACTGTGGATATGAACAGACTCTGAACTGTTTATGCTCAATAAAATAAATGAAATTAAAATGTCTATGAAGAAAGTGAAATTATATGCAATATATAGATAAGTAACTTAAGTTAACTATGAACCTGAACCTGAACTCTTCCTTCTGCTCTCTCTTTTTTTCTCTCCAAACATCCATCTTGTTTGAAAAAGCATTATTGCAATTTTCAACAGACAAAACACACCATGGGCTTTTTGTGCAGTTTAAGCCCAATTTAAAAATGAAACATCATGTATACCGTGACCTAACGCACAGTACATGTGTCATAGAAAGACACATTTTAACCCTGTCATGCATGAAATATGACAACTTCAATCAGGATTTTTTTCTTAAGTATTTTTATTCATCTTTAGGCATGAAGAAAAGGTATTTGAACTTCATTTTTTTTAAACATGTGCTTTTTCAAAGAGTGCTGCTCCACTTAGGTGGACAACATACGTTTTGACGTATGAATTTGACAAACGAATAAATAATATACACTGTGTAAAAACTATAAAATAACAAAAATAATTTTTGTTATTGGTTTTTAAACTAATGTGGTAACACAGCTTCTGTTGCTGTCTAATGCAATGGGAAAAAAGCCTCTCTCCCTCTATGCATCAGTACATTTCTTTCAATAGAACAAAATATATATATATATTTATTGTCGATGACAGTAAAATACAAGAAAACAGCCTTTGAATAGCTGTCCACTGTAGTGACCACTATGCGTAAAAGGGTTAATCCTGCTAGCACGCTATGACTGACAGACAACAATTGGTGCACTCCCACTATGTTTCATGAGCATCTTAAATGTTCTAATTTTCATTCAGAGAGATGCAGTATGTTGACATAAATAATAACCGTTTGGCTCACGACTTTATACCAAACTAATTCTTGTTTTCAAAACAACTTGGGACTCGGTGTATATCTTTGGTTTTCACCACAGATTTGTTTTTTCTTAGTTTTTATTTATTCATTATTGAATCAATTTAGCTTAAGGATTCAAAGAAGAGCTAGAGAGGAAGTTTGATATTAGAGCGCTTTTCAGTGAAAGGCTGATAATCAGTCCCCCTGTTAGCATATTTAACCACGTTACTTCCTCAAACAGATAACATAAATTTAGCAAACACAAAGGAAGACTAAAGAATAGCGCCTGTCTGTATATATAATCAGCAGCGTTAATAAATTAGAAAAGCTATTTTAAAGCAGTACAGAATGCCTGATAGTCACACGACATTATGCTGAAACGTTACATATTGCCTGATGTTTGCGTTGTCATTTGCAGAGATAAAGAATAAATAATACTGAAAAGGTACAAATTGGAGCATTCATCAGAATTTACAAAAAGGACGTTCAATTCACAATGTCCTGGGGGAGGATCCAGCACGCATTAACAATAAAGTTACAGCACTAATATTGCATTGAACTAGACTTTCTTTCTTTCTTTTATTTAACAGGGACAAAAATCTAAACATGCCAGATTATAGCAAAACTGCTAATTCACACCTGTAGTCCTGGGCCAGATCACATAAAACTTTATTATAAACAAAAAACAGTTTATTCAGTTTATTTTATGCAGTTTATTCCCTGGAAGTTGTGTCGTCAGGTAAAAGTCCTTCATCAACTTTAACGTTTATACTTTGTGATTGGTGCTAACTGATAAATGAAATCTATATATAAGTAAACTCTGTCCAAGATTATTGAAAAAAGAATATCATAGGGAGGATTGCTTGGCCATCATGCAATTCAAATGAACAGAATATGGGATGCCTGATGTTTAGTTCCAATAAGGGCAAGACATCTGAGCAGAAACATGCTCAGAGATCTGTAGCAGTATAGATTTTCCCAGACTAGTTGAACACTTGAACAGCTGTTCTGAAAATCCATCCATCCATTCGCTTCCGCTTATCCTTTTCAGGGTCGCGGGGGGCGCTGGAGCCTATCCCAGCTGTTCTGAAAATGTTTTGTAATTTTTCTTGAAAACAACCGCCAAACATTTTCCTGTCTTAAATATGAGGACTTTAGGTATTTCTCTGTATACTTAATATCCCTGTGTTCATACTAGGGTTGTCCCAATACTTAAATTTCAAGACAAAAAGACAAAACATTTAGAGGCATTTCAAAAATAAAGGTTAAAAAATACAAACAATAATATCAGTGACAACGGTACTTGTAGTGTAAAAAATATAAACACCACTGTAATGTTATGTAATTATTTTAAGATTTTCTTAGGTATTGCCAAAAAATAAAAGAGACAATATTTTTAGATTGTCTGAGGTAGTGCTGGGATTTTTTGGGTAAGATAGGTTGCCACTGTTTCTGTCTAACTGCTTGGAGACTTTTCTCAGCTTCAAACTTTATGACTAACATAACAGTTTTTAGAGACAAATATTATTCATTTAGATAAAGACTATCCTTTATAAAGTTATAAATGGGCAACGCTGATCATTTTTGCTCCTAAATTAATGTTATTATTTTGTGATTAGCCATAGCGGCTAGCTGCTACCTTAATGATAACAGATGGCTAATGTGGCTATCGGCTAAAAGTACCTTCGGCTGCTCTCTCATTTTACAGAGGTTGCCACAGCAGATGGGTCCGCATGTTTGATTTGTTCCTGATGCAGCCCTCCCGACTATCCAGGCTTGGGACCGATGTCATGCCAAAAAGTGATCATCTGCCAGCAAGCAGTTGCCAGTTTTTGCCAAAAAAAAGGGATTTTCTGTAACTGCTGTAAAAGACTTGTTGACCTATAATTTGTCAAATATTTCTCTCTTGAATGATATAAAATAATTTTGAGCCAGAAAGAACATTTTTGTTTTAAGCAAAAGCTGCAGTCAGTTTTTGGCAAAGTGCAAAACAGGTCGTTTTTTTTTAACTAGTAAATCCTCGTGCTACATGCAGGAGACAGGAAGCATACAAACATACATACATAGGCTACGATTATTATAATATGATACATTATATTGTGACACACCATTCTAATTTGACATTCTATTCAGTGCTCAATTGAACAGTGAAATGTACAAATATCTAAAATTGTTGGATTTATATAAAATATTTGTAAACGCTATACAGATGTTGGCACGCATAGTCCCTGAGGCAATGTGTATGCAAAGTGTCCTTAAGTTTTGTCTACTCATCTAAGAGGAGATAGGGAACATACAGTCATGCATACAGAGATACTTCTGCAACTACCATTATAGTGTTACATATAACCCCTTTATAAATCCTGTTTACGCAGCCTATTTACCAATATATAAACAAGGTTATTAGACATAGAAAACATATACAAATTGTCAAACGTTGGTAATTATCTTTTGGCATGACATCGGTATTTGGAGTGAACTAGCTTGAGACCCCCTCAGGCAGGGTTTGTAGCTATCAGGTAACTGCTAATGGTTAACTAGCCAACAGTGATGTGTGTGTGCCAGGTTAACATTTATGATAACTGTTCGGTACTTAAATTTTGTTGAAACGGGAGCCTTACTGACCTCTAAAGTTCCCAAAGTGTTGTTCAGTGTGGTGAACTTCAGCTACTTCAGCTGCTAATGAGAGGATGGGCTGTGTGACGTTGTGTGTCAGCTGGAGGAGCCAAAGATGGCAATGTTGGTATTGATACTGTTGCAAAAGTGTCTAATCCGATAGTAATTTTTGGTATCATTTAGAGTCTGGGAATCGACTTTTTATTTTTTTTTGGACAACCTCATCTTGAGCTGTTGGTGGACTTTACCTTTTTGGAAACCTTTATCTTTTTGGGCTATCGTAAAGTCTCGTATTCAATATTTTTGCTAATTTGCATTTATTTTCTGACAATTTAAAGGCTAACAGACTAAACAGTAAAATGATGAAAGAAGTAATTAGTACAACACTCAATTTTTTTCTTCACTTTGCCAATTATATAAATTATATAAATTGTATAAATTTATACGTTTGTTATATATAGTTATTGACATCTATGATTGATATCTATGACTTCTTATTGGACGAAGTAAACTGTGTGTGTTTAATGTGTATCAGTGTCAGTGAGTGCGTTGTGCTGCACGGGATCTTCAAATTGGGTAAGAAGAGTCATGACGTCCTGCTCACCCGAACCAGACTGACCTGGACCCCCATCATCCCCGAGAACCCCACAGGTCAGTTTCCATGGTGATGGGTTGTCATGGTGTTGAGTAGACATGCTGGTGTCAGACAGTGTGTGTTTTTCTCTGTGTATCTCGAAGCAGCTGGTCTTGTAATGGAGAAGTTATCTTGTGTTGAGACCACCTGAAACTTGACATCACACACACACACACAGACTCACACACACACAGTTCCACTGTGACACAATTAAATCCCCCTCCCCCCTGAGTATCCTCCCTAATGCTGCTGTGTGCTGTTTTTTAAATTTGGAGGGAAAAGTAACATGTCATACTAACAGACTAAAGCTCCATCTTTTGGTATAATGAAGGTAAAAGATCATAATTATACATCATGTCCTGTAACAGGAGACATTTTTAGCTTGTATTTATTTACATTTAAGTACATTAACTATAACACTTTAGCTATTAGAAATTGACAGCCATAATTAGAAGGTTATGATTGATTATGAGATGAAGTGTATCAGACTAATAGGGCAAGAATTAATTCTCACCTATATGCATTACTTAGGTAGCATTGTCATCCTGTCTGCTTAATTGTTGAGATGATTAACTATCTTTCTCTCACATTTAATGATGAGAATGGGTCTTTATTTATTTATTGTGAATGCAGTTTTTCTTTAAGTTTGTCTTCTGTGTCTTTAAATGACCTTCGCTGGGTTTCACACATCACTTGTTAATTCGCTTTTAGACCATGGCTAGAGTGACTGGATTTGGTGTCCTTCTTTTTTACTAATGCTTACGTTTTTGAGGGCATTTTGCCTTTTTTAGACATTAGCAATAGCAGGAAAGAGGAAATGTAGGAAAGGGAGCAGAGGGATGAAATGCAGCAAGCTCGCAGGGCTAGAGTCGAATGAAGGACTCTTTTACTGAGGGCATTTTTGACTCTGGGGTATGGATGCTACTCACTCTAGTAATCATGCTGCCTTTAACCTTCAGCTTGCATAGCTAACCGTCAAGTTTTAAATGCACCTCAACACTTGACTTAGTAGAAGATCTCTTCCCGCTTCACCCTTTTTTCCTCCATCTTCACCTGTCCTTATCGCTACCATCTATACATATAGTCCAGGCAGCCATCCAGGCATGAGATCATCCATATCTCAGCTACATCTCCATGGTGCAAAAACAAAACCCCGCACTGTGATGGCTTTAAAGCTTAAACGACTCTATTCTTGTGTAATATCATTTTGGTATGAGTTAGATTTTTGGTTGAAATCCATTCAAACAGAACTGGTTAGTGAAGCAGGATGAAGGTGTAATTTAAATGTGTGTGTGTTGTTGAAGCCAGTCTGTTTTGTTGTATTTCATCCAAGCTAATGTCATTAAGCCAGCACTGCGTGTGTGTGTGTGTGTGTGTGTGTGTGTGTTGGCAGTAGTAGAGAGCAGTTGGTTCGGCCCGTGGGGGGTTATTAGAGTCTCTCAGTGTGAGGAGATTAACACACACACACACACACATACAAACACACACACATATAGTCAGCCTGTCAGCATGCTGTGTGTGTGTTGATTAGATATTTCTGTATAAATGGATAAGCTGTTATTGTTTGTTTCTACACATAAATTCATCCTGTCTGTCTCTGTGTGTCAGGGAGGTGAGATCTGAGCCCTCAGACAGTTGTGTTGTGTCAAAGCAGGAACTTACAGCTGTGCTAAAGAATTTAAAGCCCAAAATGCAGTTAGTGCACAAGAAATCAATGCACTGTTGGGAATCATCATACTGCCACACACCCCTTTTTTTGTAATTTAAGAAACATGTTTACCTCAAGTGAGAGTGAAGCCTGTGCTGCTAAAGCAAGAAAAACAAAAAAAAGTCCACGTAAAGAATCTGAAACAATCGTGTCCAAAGGGGGAAGCCAGAAAAGACCACCTTTTCAAAGTGTCTGGATGAATGTGCTTTTTGTTTAAAACGGAGGGATGATCGCTATTGTTTTGTTTTGTCTTTACAGTGATAAGCATGGTACTTTCAGTCAGTATTACTTATACTTTATTATTATTAATTTAACTCTTCTTTGGACATTTGTTGTCTTTATATTGGAAAACTGTAAATAATAGCATTTTGTAACATCATAATTATTGATATTATCAACATTTTTGTTCTTTTCTAGGTCTCCAATTTAATTTGTTTGCAAGAACATCTGGTTTTAAATTAATCTGCACAGTGATATGATGATACACACAGTTTAAGCACAGATTTATGTGTTCCCACTGTTTGTGAATGTGGCCCAAGAACACGATAGTTTTTAAACAGTGTTTAAAATGGGATGACCTGTGTTTGATGCCCCTGATGTCAGATGTAAGGTGTGTAAGTCTGTCCAGCAAATAACAAAAACACAAAAACAATAAAAACCTAAAACATAATTTGAATATTATCCAGATAATATACCACAGAATTTATGATGCTTGTCAAGCTAGGAAAGTTGAATCAAAATGTGACAGTGAAAAGAAACTTTGTCAATTCATGAAGCACTTAATTTACCACTCACAGACGAGACAAAAATGTTAGAAGTTAACATGAGACATGTGTAGAGTACTGCCATCTGATTTGGTAGACACTTCCAGAAACAACTGCACTCCTTTAATGACATAACCTCATTGTACTTACTTTTTTTTGCAAAGGTCAAATTAAAGCCACTCCCTGCTTATCTCAGTACAGCTAACAGTAGTAAAAATGTGGTAACATTGTGGTAAAAATGCACATTAATTTCCATTTCTTGAAATTGCTGGAAAACTTGTTTAAAATTTGTTGCAATTTGACTGTAAAAACACTTCTGAAACCACGTTACTGTTCCCATGATAGTGAAATGTCAGTTGACCAGAAGAAAGAACATCGTGTCTGTTTTGGATTATCACGTTAGATGGTGGAGTAATGTATAGTGTAGGACTGCAGGAAATGAATGTAAGTCAGTGTAATGTTCTCTGAAGTGATGGAAGCATGACTTCGATCCATAACTCCCCACAGTTACCACATGGCCTGGTCACCATGAGACTGAACCGCCACTGAGAGTGTTTGTATGTGTGTGTGTGGGCCACGCGCAGGTGCTAACAATTCATTCTTCCTCATTTTAAAATTATTTTAAGAATTAAATGATAGAATCCTCTGGGAAACGAGTGGGTAAATGATTATTAAAAATTTATAGTAAAAGGAATAATTACATGACTAATGGCACATCATTTTTATATCAATATATCCGTGTGTGTGTGTGTGTGCGTGCGTGTGTGTGTGTGTGTGTGTGTGTGTGTGTGTGTGTGTGTGTTAGCACAGCAGGATGTGAGGACCTGATGGGAATCTCATCTCCATCTGGGAATGAACCAACGTGTGCGTGTGTGTTCACAGTGACTCTGTAGGTCCTGTCAGCTCAGATCAGAGTCATCTTTATTGGGTTAGATGGAAAATCATCTTCCTACCCCTGACAGTGTTCTGCTGTGTGTTTTTCTATCCAGGTATGCTTTTACTGCATTGGCAGTGTGTTTGGGATCACTGTCATGCTGAAAAATTTAACCGTTGCCAATCAGATGCCTTCCAGGTCATATTGCATGGGCGAACAACATCTGATGGTACTTTTCTGTGTTGATAATTAACTGAGACAATCTCCAACACTATTGACTGAAATGCAGACACAAATCATGACAGAGCCTCCACTGTGTTTTACAGATGGTTGTAGACAAGGACTCGACTGAAAATGAGTAAAAAAGCAGCCAATGTCCAAAGAAAACTTTGAAAGACCACTTTAAAAATCACGAGAAAGTCTGGCTCCATGGAAATAAAATATAAAGAAATGAGGGGTTACTTCTGTATGTATTTTAAAGTTATATGTTAGACTATGTTTTTTTAATCTATTAGATGTCTTTCTTTCTTGGATGTGGGGGGAAACCGAGTGTCTCAGGATAGAGGGTCCTGTTAATATGTTAAAGCTACCTGGAAATAATTTATCATAATATAGTAATTTGCCTTGACTTGTTTTTCTGCTTCCAAAAATCCACGGTGTTTTTTCTCAAATTTAAAATGCATGATTTTGCACAAATGATAGAAATGGTTCGATTCCTCACCTCTCGTTAAAGACAAATACTTTAAACATGAATAATATTAATTGGACACGATGAATGAAGACTGAGCAACAACAAGCAGACAGACTGTTGTTGCACACACGGTGACCCTGACATATGGATGCTGGTCTCTCTGGGGAACAGGGGAGGGTGACGTGGGCATATTTGGTGTTTGATAACAGCAGGAGGTATTTCATAGAGAAGGGGGTTAATCAGCTATCACTTATAAGCTTTATGAGCTGTTTACACTGTATTGTGTACAGGTGCTTTGCACCAGGTTAAAATCTCTTTTTGTCTCTTTGAGCACAGAATTGGTTTTCCTACTCTAGGTTTGTTATAGGGCTGCACATTTTCCATCACTTCCCTTAACCTGTTTGAATTAAAATTGAATGAGATACCAAGAGGCCCCTGTTTTGCTATTGTTAGATTATTAGAGTATTAAATGATCACTGGCCAAACTGTTATTAGTTCAACATAAAATAAGCCACAGTGTTGTGTAGCATTATAGGTTTTAAATCTGGAAGGATAGATTTGAATGTTTCTGGTGATTAAAGTGGAGATTGTTTTTGTTCATGCACAGATGTTCATCTACCAGCTGTACCATGCGTTTGTCTCTGAAGCTACACATCTAATACGGCCATTTTCATTATTTTTCCCCCAAAGGGAGGAGTATGTAATCAGTTATGTTTGTCTGTCCAGTGTTCACAATTTTCAAGATGTCGTGTTCAAATTGTGTGATGGTAGATACCATTAACACTTTGAGACGATTTCATTTTAGTGAAATTCGGGTCAGGGTCAACATCACGCCCTTTAGGTGGAGTTGTGCTCTCTGAATGCTCTTATTGTTGCCATTAAAAAACGACTGGGTCAGAGCATCTCCAAAACTGCAGGTCTTGTGGGGTGTTCTCAGTCTGCAGTGGTCAGTATATATCAAAAGGAAGGCACAGTGGTGAACCAGCAACAGGGTCATGGCCAGCCAAGGCTCACTGATACATGTGAGGAGCGAATGCCGGCTCGTGTTGTCCGATCCAACAGATATTTCTGATAGAGAGGTACCAGAACACAGTTTGCATGGTTGTTGTTTGCGTATGGGGCTGCATAGACGTAGGCTAGTAGAACTGACCACTGCTATCAGGATAGAAATCTTTTAGCATATTATGAAGGTGATCATATCTTCGTTTAACAGTAAGTATAAAAAGGAGGGCTGAATCGATCATGAAAAAGGTCTTGGGCACCTAGTTGTTTTAATACAGACTTGAAGAGCTGTGAACCCAATATTTAATATTTAATTGTAATTCTAAATGGAAACTTATAGTGAAGAATATCTTTAAGATTCCTAAAGCTGAAATGGCATCTGTTATGTGATCAATTCTGAATCCAGGCAATTTGGCAAATTCTTACATTGTTGAAACTAAAACCAATATTTTAGCTTTTTTTTCCCTTTAAAAATCACTTTACCAATATTTGATTTTTAACTAGTCATTTAATGTGCTTTAAAACTGAAAACTAAAGTTTACATAAGTTTGTTTATAAGTTTACATACTGTAAAGGGGTTTTACAATTATATAAAGGTAATTATTAAAGTCAAAACCTCACACTTTGCACTAATGTCCTCTGCAAATGAGCCATGCACAGACTCACTCAGTCACAAAGTATTTTCTTTGTGTCTGAGTAGTTAAACATAGGATGGGTGCGGATGTGTTATGTAACTCTGAATGAACTCTCTGAGCTATGCTAATATTATCCTCGGAGGATTAGAAGATTAATCTGATGCTGGCCAATCAGGTTTCAGAATTCCTCCATGATGGCACTTGTTGATACTGTACTGTACATTCTGCTGACAGCAGCAATGTGTGGCATTCATATTTGATTGACTATTGAAAACAATTTAAACATACAGTAAGACATCAATTAGAATTTGACTGTTTTATTTAATAAGACTTTAGTCTTAATGTTTAAAAATAGATAAAAATGGCATTTTGACATTTTGGGAAAAAAAAAATTTCTCAGCATTTCATCTGTTCACACTGGTCAAGGGTGTTTTTAGCTTAGCTTAGCATAGAGACTGGAAGCAGAGGGAAACTGTTAGCCTGATCCCTTTCAAAAACGCCCTTTACTATGTACCCAAACCTCTCAGATGTCCATCATGTACCTTGTTCATTAAACAGTGTGCTGTGTTCAAGTGCTGTCTGTTAACTACCTTTCTCTCTGCAGGTGAGACTGGTGTCCCGCAGTCAGGTGAGGTGCTGCTGCAGGACATATTTGCAGTGAAGGTGAAACGGAGGCGAGCTGCGGGCCAGGAGTCAGGGGGACCCGTACTTGGTGTGGCTCTCTTCTGGTGTAGGAGGAGAGGGAGAAGGCTGGAAGAGGACACGCTGCACCTTCACAACGCCTCCTCAGAACACACACACACCTGGTACAACACCCTGAAGGAGCTGCTCACAGGTAACACAGACATGCAGACTGGCATGCAGTTCAAGCAGCAAGCAAAAAACACATTTTTGAACTTGTCAATATTCAGCATCTTTGTCTGAGATGGTGGAGCTGGTCAGCCATTAACCATTTGGGGTTCGTGGTTTCTGTTGTTATTCTGTCAAAATGTTGAAAGTAACGCCCAGGTACTGTGAAATTGCTTCGGACAACACAGTGAAATGTAAATGTGACCAAGCTAATGTATGAGACCCAGTTTGGAGGTTCCTTGGCCCCACATTGAGCATCCAACTCTGATGGGCTCACTGAAAATGAGGCTTGCAGTTTGTGTTACATAAGAGCTGAAACAGGGGAAACGTGAGTCAGGGCTCAGTGAGTGTCATACTCTAAGATGATTATACTGTACACACACACACACACTGCTGAGTAATACTGTTATAACTAGCACGCTTAGCATCTGTCCATTAGATGGTTTGATGAATGGAGACTTGTTTAGATGGTCATTAAATTCACAAATTATAAAATTAACTTTATATTATAATTATAAAATTATAAATAAATTATAAATTATAAAATTAAGACTTTGGCTTGCAAGTTAGTCTGGACCATAAACTGTTGAGATTGACAAAGCAGTTTTTTCTACAGTCTGTGGGAAGGTTGCAGTTTTTTTACTGGTTGTTCTGCTTCGATGTGCTCACACCCTGCCATACTCATAGTTCAGGGACTTTAATGTATAAGATTTCAAAACCTTATGTTATTTGGAACAAAACTGAGCTAAAATCTCTGCTGATATTTTTCTAAGCCAACATGGTCAGTCAGCACTGCAGCTTCCCATAAAAGATATACTGGGATTTAAAAGGCACGCCTTTTTTGTACCTCTGCAGATGATTTGCATGATGATGCAGTGCTAGCTGCACAGATTAAAATTTCATTGTTTTCTATCTGTTCATCACTCAGTTTAATGAGGTGAGTCACAGTTACATCAGACCGGAGAACTAATCTGCTAATCCACAGGAACAAAGACAAAGGATTACACACACACACACACACACATTTAGCAGTACTCAGTAAAGTGCTGTCAGCAGTTAAATCATGTTGTCTGTAGGAGAGATTAGTTACTGTCTGCATGAACACGTGTGTATACAACCA
>VOQK01027747.1:15169-46676 GCA_015052645.1 Benitochromis conjunctus
GGTAAACACAGTCGGTAGCTCTGCCGCTGTGCGGACATTAAGCCTATTTTCCAGCCAGAGGTCAGTGTGAAAAGCGTATTGTTGTGCGAATCATGGCGTCACCGAGCGGGCAGTCCTGCCACAGCCGACGCCGGCACCACTTCTTAACTTTCGGGTCTGAACAGTCATCTTCACAATGGTGAGCACAGCGCAGACACTTCCTGTTTCTAGAACCTCATTTTGTGTTGTTTGCTGTGTGAAGCAGCTGCAGAATGCTGTTCAGAAAGTGAATGGCAGTCAGTGACAAAGGCGAGAACTGATGCCGTATAGAGTCCAATTCCATACACACAGTCAGTCTGCAGGATCGACTGACCACAGTTGTTTAACACCACAACAGACTGACAGGCTGGTTGCGGTGGTGGAAATCATGGGACAAGTGAAGTGAGCGTTCGTAGGTCACCAGGTGCCACAGCTACCCCTCCCAGATCTTTTGTCTTGAGGTTGCTGCTTGCTTACACAATCCTTGGGGTCACAGTACCAGAGTGAAATGGGTTTTGTTAGTCCGGTGGTACTGTAAGTTGTCATATCGTCAAAAGGACAACGTCAAAATGCAAGGTTTTACCTCAAGAAATTAAGTATAGTCGTGTTTTATCAAATTCAGGAACTGTATTTTTCATTGCCTTTTATTTATATGTAAGAGCTCCCGGGACTCCCAGGAGAATGAGTGTTTACCATCTGAGGTGGCTTTCCTTAAAGTCTTTTAGAAAGGTGTTGTCTAGATTGTTCCTCCTTAAAACCAAAATCTTGAAGTAGTGAAGCATGTTATCGTGGTGGACAACCAGATATGTGAGCGTTTGAGCCACATACTCCACGGGTGCAAATGCTCTGAGCACCATGTAACTAATAGTTTGATTCTGATACCCTTGCTCTCTTTTCCTATAACCCCTCTCAGTGCCCACTGTCCACTGTGGCATTCATTTATAATTAAAAAAACCCTTAATTACAAAATGTTTTAGCTTGCAATGATTTTTAAAAAAACGCTAAACGCTTCACAGAAAATTCCTGTAGGTGACATGCTTGTAATCAATCTGTGGACTAATTAAAAATGCATGGACGCATGCAAAGAAAATGACTGGACTTCTTTAGGTTTACGATGACCTGGATGACTGAGAACAAAGACAGGCAGGAAAAATGCTGTTTGAAAGCTATAATAGGATGGAGTCTGTTATTGTAAACAACATGCAGCAGTCTAGTCTTAAGTGCTCAGTCAGAAACTCAACACTACTCCTTGATGACACTGGGATTCTTTACCATGGTAACATTTCAGCAGCGCCATAGCAACCTGTCACTGGTCAAGGCTCAGAGATGATCTGATGGATACTTGACCTCTTTATATCTGTGAGTCTGTCGTCTTCTTAAATTTCTTGTGAAAACGGTTCCTTTATGATAGAAAGCATCTTTTTATGCATCAACAGTGTGAGAGTGATTTTGGTCATTTTTAACACATTAGCTTTTATAAGCCAGTATACACTCTCTAAATAAGGTGTAACTGGTCTAAATGTTAAGTCTTTATTTTTCAACATTCTGGGAAATCCACAGATTTTTTAATTTTTACATCGCTATCCCTGGATTGCATGAAAAATTGAAAAGTAAAGTAATCTGTCATCCCAAGGTCTATTTAAGCATATATGCTGCATGTCTGCATGTTCTGGAGACTTGCTGTTGGCTGCAGAGACACGCGAACAAGAACCTGCAGCAGGTGGAGAACAGGACAAAGACAACCACTGCTAATGCCAAGATCTACGACTACTGTACTGTGCACTGTAACTACAAGAAATGATCTCACAATAAGAAAAGTGATCAGTGGTCACTAAAACTAGGCTACTAGTGGGCAGTCATGTCTTTATTTTATTTAATGTACATGAATTTTATTCTTTAATCTTTTTTTTTATTATTAATTGGTTAAAAGTGTGCAGTCATTTCAAGATCTTGCGAGTGTGCATGCAGAAGGTCCAGTCTGACCTGCTGAAATTACTCCCTTCCTGAAATTCATCCAAGACGACTTTGCAAAAACTACAATAGAATCAGCTGCCATTCGCCTTTGCGTGGTCAAAACAGCTGCTCCTGTGTTTTAAATGCTCAGTTTAAGTAACACTGATGGATGGTGGTGATACCAGTAAAACAGCTCTGATGGTCAAAAGGGATTTCACAGGTATGGGACAGAAGTTACTGCAACAATTCCAGTTTAGGGTTTCCTGGTATTGAACTTACTGAACTGAATACTGAACTGATAGGCAGTTTCATGAGCCACTTTAAAAGTACTTCCAATCCCACCAAAGAATACTTCTAGATTTCAAAGTAAAGGTTTGGTTGGTTTCAATTGCTCTTGTTATTAGCAGTTAAAGAGCAGAACAATCCATGCTCATTAAACTGAAGGAGAATCAATTACAGCACTCATGAATAAATATTGAAAACTAAGCAACCCAACTTTGCTCCTTTTGATAAAAATGAGACCGTCAGTTGTCATCACAAGGTCCCTTCTTATAATTACAAGATCAGTAAGAGATAAGGTGTTTTTTGAGGCCTTTTTGAATTGATTGCTTTTCCATATAAAACTAAAATGAAATTTAGGTTTAGTCAGGTTTGTTGTTTAATGGTGCAGCACATGTGTTGCTTAAAATGGAAATAGACCTGAGATTTGTGGGACAACGACAGGGTGGAGATTCTGGTATTTGGTGGGGGACCACTAGAGAGAGGTGGAGGTGTCGGGTAGCTCCTCACAGGAGCTCCGGAGAACCTAGTCAGAGCCATGGGGTGGAGTGTTGGCAGGAGGTGCACAGTGTGTGTATATGTGTGTGGGGGTCATTAACAGGGCGAGGTCACGGCCTTTTGGGAGCAGATTATAGTAATGAGAGGGATAATGGAGCTGGTGTGTGTGTATTGATCTGAGATGGTCCAGAGGGATTCATAATGCGGTCTCTAAATCTGCCTAATGATGCGTCATACAGGGGGTCTGTATATGTGTGCAGTGTGTCGATATTATGAAACAACACACACACACACACACTCAGTGTGTCAACCAGTGTTGGAGATGTAAACAATATTCTGATGTTCAAACGTGAAGTGGAACCCTCAGCTGGCCATGATGAAAGAGTCATAAACATTTAATAATGCAGAACTTTATGTAATCAGCAACAGTAATGTTTCTATTTTATCTTATTTGTTCACTAAAAGTAGCACATGGACACAATTTTTTTTTCTTTCATTTTTGACTTTTTAAGGGCTCTATATTGTGGACCAAAACACACAGTGACATGTGGTGTAGTTGGAAATATTACTTCCATCCAAGGAGCTATACTAGTAGCAGTGTGAAGCCGCCAGTATACCCGTTGCATCGGTTGCTTCAGGTGCTGCCGTTAACGTCATCACACAGCCACTCCTGAAAAGCAGGTGTCACTACTCAGGCAAAACCACTACACCAGGGAAGTAATATTTGCTAAATGCTAATAAACATGACGTGCAACTCAATAAAGGAAGATTCAGAGGATCACAGACTCATGATTGTGAACCAGTTTGACACCAGTTGTTTTGCACATCTGGGCAAAATCTCTTAGTAATGCATGGAGTAGTTTTTGATCCTCTGAAAATGGGGACTGCATGAATATCACAGTAATTACTGAAGTGTTAGTGAGTGCTTTTGAATTAAAGCTGTGTCTACTTCACATCTACATTGTTTTGTTTAAAGTCCACTGTTGTGGTATCACTGTGCAAAGACGTATGGACCTCACTATCTTTTAGTCTGTTGAATAGTAACTCATAGCCCATTACTAGTGTAGCTAACCAACCATTGCACAGTTCATTTTCTATCAAAATCCAACCTGTGATGCACCTGCTCAATGTGTGTGTGTCTGTGTGTGTGTGTGTGTACGTGCATGTGCGTGCGTGTGTGCGTGCGTGCGTGCGTGCTTTCAGGGTTCAGCAGCCGTCCTACGTATCTAAAGGTCTTCATCAACCCCAGCAGCCACAAGAAGGAGGCCGTTCACATCTACAGAGACCACGTGGCTCCTCTATTCAAGATGGCTGACATCCGAACCGACATCACCGGTTAGTCCATCCAAGTATTTATTTTTCTGCTCAGTAGAAAAAATAAGATAAATAAATATAAATTATTTTTGCGTATTTATTTTTATATATAAAACTGCGTGACGCGGGGGTTTTAACAGCTAGATCTTTACTGACACCAGAGAAGATACTGAAATCTGTGTGCGCGTGTGTGTGTGGAGGGAGTCCAAAGGTCAGAGTTAATGGCAGTTTCTGGTCGCTAGGTAACCTGATATAGGGGGCGGAGCTCGGCCCATCTGTTGTGACAGAGGGAGACGGCCTCCTCTGCACTCCTCCCCTCATCTTCTCCATCTTTTTCCCTCTCCTTTCCTGTCTCCTCCTGTTTCCCATCATTTGCTCTTGTCTCATTTCCAGTGCTTCTCCTCTCCACTATTTTCTTGTTTTTTTTCCACCTGTCCTCTTTTCACCTTTCTGTTTTCCTCTCCTGCCTCACATCCTTGTTTCCTCTTTCCTTCTCATTTTCCTATCTTCTTCTCTCATCACTTTTCCCATGTTTCCTCTTTCTGCTCCTTTTTTCTTGATTCCTCCTGGTTGCTTCTCCTCTCCCCCTCTCAGCAGATGGTGTGATATCCGCTGTCCCACTTTTTTTTGGCAGTCATCAAACACACACTTCATCTGACCACACATATGCACGAACACTTTATCTCTGTCCATCTCAATGTCTCTCCATCTGCTTACTTATTTTTCCCCCTCTCTCTGTCTTTACCTGTCTTTCTCTCTACAGTAACAGAGAGGAAGGGTCATGCTCTCTCAGTGATGAAGGAATGCAAACTGGATGAATATGATGGGTTAGTCATCTATCTATTTTTGCTTTCAATATTATTGCTTGGTTGGGATTCATCAGGATTTTTCCATAAAAAATCCAGAGTAAGAAGTTATTGTAAAAATAATTTATAATTTAAGTATTGTTTATGTTATTATCCATTCATAGATGTTCAGTATCATAATATGTTGCTTTCTGAGCCAATCTGTGACTGATTACGGACAGGTGGAGCCACCTTTAATTGCTGAAGGTAGTCAACACACTTGAAGATGATCAGACGATCTGCTGTATCCAGTTAGCTGGCTATAGAACATTCACAAGAAAAAAAGGGGCCACAGGCATATCAGTGTGGCAAATATATAGTAGACGTTTCTGTTTGATAAGCTTAAAGCAATCCGCTGTCAGCTCTGTGAGATCTATGAAACAGTCTGTAGATTTTAAACAGGATGAGTCTAGAATATAGTAAAGGCCAGATGCACTCGAAGGCCAGATAAATGATCTCAGGTTCAGGTTAAAAGAAAGCCAGCTGACGATCAGCTGGTCCCTGTTCCTCAGGAGGACAGGTGATAGTGGAATTTTACAGTTGGAAATAGTTGACTGTTTAAAGGTAAGTGTGTTGACATGAAAGTTACCATGTTTGAATTGTGACATCATCCTGAACTGAGGTGAGCTGTATAATCAAACAGCAGTTTACTGTCAGAGGCAGACACTGAAACACACTGACCCCGACTGATCTCACACACACACACACCTACACACACACAGGTAAGATGATCAGATACCAAATATTAACTTTGTTGTTAAAGTTAAAATAACTTTTCATGCTGATGAAACAACAGAAGCTACAAGTACAAAAACAGCTATCAAACTCTCATCACTCTTTTTCTGATGGTGTGTGTGTGTGTGTGTGTGCGTGTGTGCGTGTGTGTGTGTGTGTGTGTTTGTGTGTGTCTCTATGTATGTGTGTGTATATGTGTGTGTGTGTGTGATTTGGTTGAAACCTACATTTGCCAATTAGGTTGGCTGTCACCGTGGCGACTACTGCTCCAGGTAATCCCATACTCAGGAAGAGGGGGAGGGGACGGAGACTGTTCACCTCCCATTTACTGCAAATAAAGACTCGGACGATGAACCGTCTCACTTTCTCACTTTTTTCATTAATACTAACAATCAATAACTGCCTCCTGCTCTACCCCAACATAAAATGCATCCTTTTTTTTTGCAAAGTATGAGTTTTGTCTTTTGTGTGATTCTAAATAGGTCATTACTACAAATGTGAGTGTAAATGATTCCCTCTCTGTCTCTTTGAGCTAACCCTGTGATATACAGTGCAGGGTGTACCCTTCTTCTCGCCCTGTGATAGTGATTTCTTTAGATTCAGATTCAAGAAATGCATCAGGTTACTATTCTTTAACATTTTAATTAAAAACGTATCTCCATCTGTTATGGTGTATGTAGACCTTTAAAAAACCCCAGCTCTCATAAATATTAAAGAGTTCATGAACTCTGACTGTAGAGGTTATTTTTACTAGAGCCTTCCAAAATAAAACCCGTCACAGTCATTCTGAAATCCAGTTTCTGTGTATCTGCTGGTCCCAAAATAAAGCTTTCCACTGTAATTTAGTTTTAGTTTTTTTAATTTCTAGTATCAAAACTTTGATGCTGACGTTTTTCTACTGAACAAGAAATGTTGAGAAATATTTGTGCCTAATTAAAATACAAGCTATAGCAGTGAAAATACAATCTAAAGTGTATATAAATATCCATCCATTCATCCATAGATATTCTTTAATACAGGGCCGTGAGGTGAAACTTACGTCTGCTTGGGTTCAAGCGATGTCAATTTTGTTATTAGGTGCCAAGATTGAGTCTCTGACAGTTTTCTGTGACCATGCGTCTATGGAGACTTCACGTTACAATGTGCCAACAATGGATCCACACTTCAAGCAGAGTTCAAAAGCGCTATAACAGGACTATAATGTCAGTGAAGTCTGAGTCCTTGACTTAGTATAACCATCTCAATGACCTTCACAATAAACCCTTATTTAGATTTGGATGACTGAGGCTGACTTGTGTGCATGTCTACCTGTCCTCACACTAGTTTCTTTCCACCTGTCCATCAGGGTGGTGTGCGTCGGTGGAGATGGTTCAGTTGCAGAGCTGTGTCATGCTCTGGTCTTCAGAGCCCAGCTGGATGCAGATTCCCCAGAACAACCAGTGAGAGCTGCTCTGCCACTGGGAATCATCCCAGCTGGTAAGAAACGGCATTCTCATATAGAACCACTGCTTTAAGATCTAGTAAGGTTTGGTATGCTGGCAGAAGCACGACGTGAAGTACTTTTGTCTGTCCTCACATGTCTACAGGTTCCACAGATGTGGTTTCCTGTTCTGTTCATGGAGTCAGAGATCCAGTCACTGCAGCCCTCCACATTGTCTTGGGTAAGGCCTACTTGTTGTAGATCTGTTACATAGATTGGGATTGGTTGGAACTGTCTTTAGTAAATCTATATTTGGATCACCTAGCGTCATCTGTGCCTTTTTATAAATCTGTCATGTTTATGTCCAAGATTTTACATTTTCAAGGACAAAACTTGTTCTGTTTTAATATTAAATCTGTGGCCATCGTAAGTGGGTTCTTCGTGTAACAGACATATAATTTTCTTAAAGCAGATCACAAGGGGCCAATCAGGAGCTTGTGCTCTTGCTAGGCTTTGCTGTGATTGGCTGATTGTCAGTCCGGCAGCAGGGACAGTGTTTAAGAACAAACAAACATGCAGACAGACGGTGAGACTGGTCTCTGGAGGGAGTGAACACACAGATGTCTAACAACAGGGTCTGTTTCACACTAAATCACTAAATCACAGGTTTACACTGCTCACAGCAGCCCCGTCCCCTTTGTCGCTGCCCACCTCCTGTCAGGTAAACATGCTAACCAATCAGCCAGCAGCAGGGCGGGCAGCCGTGTTTGAATGACAGCTTATGGTCTGATGATGTTTCATTGTCACTAATTAATACTGCCCGCTGAGTTTGGATGTGTGTGAGGCAGATGGGAAAATTCAATAGCCCTAATGAGACTACTTCCTGAACAATAGAAAACTATTAAAATTCCCAGGTAGGAAGCTGTTCCCACGGACACCAGGTGACTACAGGTGAGTTTTCCTGTCTTCATAACACTGATGAGGTAGGCTCATCCACAATCACATGATCTCATTGCAGGACATTAAACTACTAACAGGGGCATGGCATCTGTAAACATGCTAGTTTTCCTTAGAAAGCATGAATTATTTCTATTCACACACAATAACACAATTATTTCAGAAAATAACAAAAGTGGCCAGGGTCAATATTATTAACCCCCTAAAAATCAGACATTTTATTGTGTCATAGCACAAACGACATCTGTGCAATCATCTGCTTTAACTTTGTAGTGGTAAAAGTTTGTAAAATCACAGATTTATTTTCAGTATAAAAGCTTCGGCAAGCCAAGGTCCATGCCAGAAGGCCATCAGAGGGTCTGGAGGGTGTTGAGAAGTAGAACAGGCTGCGATTAGTCAGGAGACACTTGTGAAAACTACAACAAATGGCTGCAGGCTGTTATCCAGCAAAAAGGAAACAAAATTGACTTTTTTTTTTTCTGTGTGCAAAGTAAAATAATATAAGCATCCAAAACAAAACTAATGTTTGGAAAAGCTGGGTTCAAAATTCATTGCTCTGTTTAAGAGAGGGTGGAAAATCCCCTTCATAAGGGGGCCAATAATTCTGTCCTCATCTCTAAACATAAATATATATAAGCATGACATGAAATTCACTGCCTTGACCACTTTGCAATAATCTCATCAATGATCATCTTAAGGCAGTTTGCCTCGTTTATTGTTGTATGAAAAACTACTTCTTGCTCACTGAGTTTGAAATTTTTCCAGAAGTTCAAACCTGCTGAGTCTTTTTTAGCCTGGCTTGTTAGAAACCGTCACTGCAATGATGAGTGGGACTAAAATAGAGACCATTTAAGCAATATGTGAATTTCTCTTTTCTGACATAGCAGCAAACCTAAAGCAATGTGGTAGCTGATACACTGAACCTTTAGCTCGCCATATCTACAGACTCAAACAGATATGATATTATATTGATATACATTGATTTAATACTTGGTTGGTCCTCCTGGTGTTTGGGGGGGTAATCATAGTTGGCACCACCATCATAGCAGTAACGAACAACCAGAAGGCAAGCTGGTCGAGGTTCAAACAGGAATCAGGATTAGCCAAGCTAGCTGTCTGGGAGTAACAACAGCCTGATGTAACTCATATACAACAGTCTGAATGTTTGGATTTGTGACATTTTGATGGCAAAAGCACAAGCAGTATGGTGCCATTACTAGTGTGTAAATGAAGCATGAAACTGGTACATGTGAATCCTGCTTTACAAAAGTATCAGTCTGCCTCAGATTCAGTTTGCTGTTAGCACAGTGTGGGGTGGATAAATGATCGCTAGAGTCGAGGACTCTTTGACTTCAGTGGGGCAGCCCTGCTTGTTGTATTTACTTACATTTATGAACAAGCCAGGTCATCTAGTACTGGGCAGTGTAGAAACATATATTTTTTTTGTTTGTTTGTTTGTTTTTTTGTTGCATTTTAAGTCCACCTTCTTTTATGATTTACCAAAGAACGTGAATGTTGGAAATGATAAGAACTGCCACAAGTCCTGAAAAAGTCTCCAAGCTTTCCCCATGAGGATGTTTACCAGCATCAACAAACTCACAGAGCAGATGCATTAACCAGCTCCTCAGACTCTGAGCTGACTCCCTGTTCGCTATTTGCTCACATGAATCCAATAAAATAAATAAATCACTCAACTCTTCTAGAGTTTTTAAATGTTAATTGACTGAATGTATCAAATTCTGATGATAGTAATAATTAGAGACATTTCACTGACTTTGGACACATGGTAAACATGACAGTAATAATTTGATTGCTATGCTATCAATCCAAAAAGCCCTGGGTTTTTTTTAAATTATGTTTTAGAAAAGCTTGTTTCAGGAGGGGGAAAATTATGGTTTAATTCAAGAATAAACAAAGTTTAAAAATGACAGAATTACAAATGTTAGTCAGCTTTTTAATCACGAGTTACAGCCTTGGTGTGAATGCTCTGACTGAGCTGAGCAGCAGCTCTAAATCCTGCTGCTGGTGGCTTCATGTGTCCAGTTTTAGCGCCCCCCCCCCCCCTTAAAAACAAAATACCGCATCTCATAAGGGCTACCCTTTAAATTAATTAAAATCCATTAGTAACCATTTATGTTGCAGTTGTGCAGTAGTCTGTTACAGGTATATGACTTTAAACACATTTCTCTAAATGCTTGTGCAGGATAATTATGGGTTGATATTCATTTATTTCAACATTTAAAAAAAAAAGTTTTCTGTTAGCATTTTACTTTTTATGTGACACTAACACAACTTTCTAATAATCAGTTGGTTTACTGCTGAATTAACTCAGTCATTTTGGTGTTTTTACTTTCAGCGATTATTATATTTCAACCTTACATATACAAGATATATTAGGTACAAATATTTTTTTCTCCTTTCAACCAATTCATCCATGTTACTTTTAAAAGAGAACTACCAATATGGCATGGAAATAAATCCTAAAGGTGGATTAGGAGCCAAACAGAAAGATAATGACTTTGTGATGTAAATGAATATTAGTTGGACCTTTCAAGAAGCGCCGCAGGTTTGATCTCGGTGACACACTGACCGTCTCAGCTTTAATCCTGCGCAACACACACTGACACACAAACACACTGACAACTCGCCATATGGTGAGGAAATCAGATTCTGTCCAGAGAGACAGACAGGCTGTCAGACAGACAGGTGCGGAGACAGCAGTTCAGTTCAGTAGGTTACAGCAGGTATGTGGCCAGATGGCCCGCTTAGCGCATGTGCCTTTGTGAGTATCCATCTAAAAGCTGATGGAGCATCTCAGTAAAGGAGCTTGAAGGAGAAATCGGGTTATTTTTAAAATGATTTTGGTTACTTCTATGGTTTGTGCTGCGTTCAAAGGCTGTAGAAAAATAAAACCGGAAGCAGTGTTTGGTGTAGAGGCCATATTTGTCTAATCTCATATATGTCTAATCTCCAACTACCGTCATCATCTCTCTGTACAGTTCATTTCTATAAATGACATTTAAGACATGCATTTGTGATTCACCGAATACAGGTGTTAGACTATGTGCACTAATGTGACGACGCTCTTTGTAAACAGGTTTTGTTTTCAGCTGAGTTTACACCCAAAACGTGAGCAGGTTTAATACATTACATGGGATATATTTGTTCATTTTATAAAGATAATATTACAGATAAAAAGTTCATTCTTTTTTTTACACGTTCAGGTGAAAGTGTAAACAGTCACATCACCAAACCCTCAATTCTCAAAAACCAGACTCAGTCCTAAGGAGGGTCTAACTATTGACAGCTAATCTGCAAATCTATTAAAGCTGGCAGTTTTAACATTTCATACGTTAAAATACAGTTGGGATTTGTTTTTTTAAGCGATCACAGTAGCTGCACAGTCCCGACACATCAGATACACTCAAGCTAGAGACACCATCTAAGGAACTTGAAAATGGGTCATATATAGATATTAGCACAAGCACACCCTCCTGAACTCTTTCTGTCATTCATCTGTGCCATTTCAATCTTCTGAATTATTAATCGGCTTCACACATTCGCTTAATTAGCCGTATTTTACACTGTGTGTATTTGTAGGTCTCATTTTGTGAGGATATAAACCACAAAATTTACAAATGCATAGTAAGGTTACAAAATTATTCATTTCAGTGTGGAGACTTGGTATAAGTTAGAGTTGTGTGATGTCCTCTGAAGTGATGGAAACACAGCTGTGTGCGTGCTGCATCCTAACTTTTTCTAATGAATTGGAAATTGAAAAGGGTCTCCTCTCAGTGTGCTGGTGTCTCTCTGCCTGCAGGTCACCTGCAGCAGGTGGACATGTGCAGCTTCTCATCTCAAGGCCAGTTGGTGTGCTTCGGTTTCTCTGCCATGTTTGGCTTTGGCGGGCGGAGTTTAGCGAGGGCAGAAAAGAAGAGGTGGATGTCATCGTCACGGCGGCGAGAGTATGCTCTGGTGAAGACGCTGGCTAGGCTGAGGTGACATACCACATATAATTTTAACTTTTAAATGCAAATGTTTAAATGTAAATGTGCATTCCTAAGGCCTCAGTCACAGGACCTGTCACTGACCCCCTAGCAACCACTGGTCACTAAGGAACACTGTATTCCATGTCTGTTTGGTTGCTGGAGGTTGTTAGCGGTTGCTAAGTGAAATTGGTCACAAAGAGGTATACAGTGCTCCACGGTGCTTGTGATGCTTTGATTGCTAGAAGGTTGCTGAGGTCACTCGTAGTTTGCATGCATGACACTGACTTGTTTGCAAAAAAAATTTCCTGTTAGCATCCAAGTTTTTATCATTTCACTAAAGCTACAAGAGTCCGTGTCTTCCACGTGGAAATCTGCTAGCAACATAAGTAATCACAAGATGATTTTAGGTGCATCACTTTCTTTGCCACCATTTTCACATCCTCCAGCAACCACTCGTAAAATACATATTTTTCCCTAGTGACTGGAGGTTGCCAAGGGGTTGCCAGCCGGTCTCTAAGTGTGACTGATGTCTAGCTGGGTGTAGGACTAGCTGGTTTCTTATTTCTTTTTTTCCTGTCTCCCACAGACCAGAGGACTGTCAGCTCTCCTTTTTACCAGCAAGGAAGTCAAACAGCAATTTGTTTGTACAGCGGTGAGAAACACGCGCACACAAATACGCACATATGCTGTGTGATGTTGGATGGTACATCTAAAGTGTCTTCAGACCACCATAAAAAACAATATGCATTTGTTTAAACAGGTTACAAGCACTTAGAGGAGACTGTAATTGTTCCACATCAACAGTGTTTGTTAGTTTGTTACTGTTACATTTACTCAGCGGCTGAACCAGAAAGACAAACACACCACGTAACAGCTCGTCCACTACAGACTAACAGCATAAACCTACCAGAAACAAAATCAATGTAAATTAGAATTTATATAAACTGAAAACTAACCTGTATTAATAGTTTATTACATTTTCAGCATTCTTCACTTCTGCTGCTGTCCCTCTTAGACTTATTTGTTATTTGTCACTGCTTCAAATCTGCACCATCATTTTGCCATCACCCCTATGCTTTACAGAGGACATGAAACGCTACACATATAAAGGCTAATTTATACAGTTGAGTCCTGCTCTCAAAAACTGACATGGATGTGACACTGTCTGTGAAGCTCAATTTAAGAAGTAAGTGCTTAAAGTTAAAAACATGTTTAGTGCCATACTCTGTCAGTACAGAACGTGACTTCATGTGGTTGGTTGGTTGCGGCTAATAGACTTGAATTAGTTTATGTTACCTAGCTAGTGACAGAATCGGTAACTCAGAGGAAAATAACAACACTAAGACTAAAAATCAGTTTAAGGGAATCACTTTTGTGTTGCAACAATGATTTTATGTTAAGAAACCGAGGATATACACTTCCACTGTCTGTCTCTTTAGCAGTAAGTGACTCTATGTTGTTTGGCCAGCTGCACTCGAACAGGAAGATCCACCTGTCAGCCATAATGTTCAGGTTTGTAAAGCACTTCATAAATACTTGATTTCTTGCTTCTCAGAGATAAAGACCAGGACCAAGACCAGGACCCAGAGTCCGGTAAGACCACTACTTCTCTATTAAAATGGACAGATCAGATTTGAATCACTATCAGCTACTCTCTGTCTTACTTTGTCTTTCTTTTATTTGTGTGTGCAGAGGGGGAGGAGTCCTGGGTGACCAATCAGGGCCTGTATCTGAGCATCAGCATCATGTCCATCCCTTGCCTGAGTCCTCACGCACCTCAAGGACTAGCTCCAAACACCAGGTACAGAGTGTACGAAGATTTACTGGATCTTCTGCTCTGTGGCCTTGAATGCGCCACAGTACACGTTAATGCGTGATGATGTTTCTAATAATGCTAACAGTCTCCTTCACTTCCTGTTTGTGACAGTTTGGCAAATGGCAGTGCAGCGCTGATTGCAGTAGGAAACACCTCCAGGTCAGAGTTTATTAAACACCTAAAGAGATACAGCAGCTCTACTGGACAGGTGAGAAAACCTGCCAGAGGTGAAAATAACATGAATCATTTTATTGGATTCAAATCCTCACTGTGTTTGCAATTTTTCAATGTGAAATTTATAGATTTTATTATCCACAGTAACAATATTAATATTAACAATATTATTATAATAACAATACAATATTATTATTAAAAGAACAACGATGGGGCAAATTTTTGTACAAAAGAAAATAAGCTAAAAAAAACCCCAACAGCTTAAACACACACAGTTCTGCAAAAATCAGCATTTCCAAGACTGTTCTGAGTGGACATTGTGCATCAGTTAAACTCTACTGTGCAAAAAATGCAAAGACAACATGTTGATGTTACCATGATGGGCTTTCACATACAAATAATGAAGTTTAATTGCACAGAGCTGGTGCAGTGTGTAGATGGTGCTGATGACAGCCTCAGCTGTTATATATGTTTCCACCTGGATCTTTTCCACTAAAAAGAGTAATTCATTGTCGTGTGAACTCACTCTTGACTTAAGGTCACACAAGCACTTTGACTCGGGACAGTTTTGTGATTGTGTTACAGCCGTTTCATGGCTGATGATTATAGCACAATTCCTCAATGTTCACAACACCTAAAGATTCTAGAAGATGGGAAAGTAGGTCCCAGTTTTAAAAATACCACAGTTTTCCTTGAAGTTAGTGAGTAGATTAGCCTGGTTCAGCATGACCTGGTCTGGGCAGAGAGACTGCACACTAACCCACTTACTAAATATACTGGCAGTGTGGCGTTCAGACTTGGAGTAAACAGATTGTTTACTGACTGGCCTACATCCTGACATCTCAGCAGAAAGCACGGCAAAAGTGGGTGTTCCGGTGGAGCTGCCCACATGTGACCCTTACACTTTATGTCCCACTGTGGACTTTAAACCTCTCCTGTCACTCCTGTGATGTGGAGTTATATTGAAGTGGCGCTGCAATTATACATTAACCTGCAGGATATTTTCACGATTAATTAATCATATCCTTTGTTTGCTTTGATCTATAAAGAAAAGCTGAAAATGTAGGTCTCCCTCTGAAATGAGATGCAATAAATTCAAATTCATATTATCAAAGAGTGGTGACAAAATATTAGAAACTGCTGGAGAAGTTTTTGAGCTCATGAAGCAGCATCTCATGAAGGTACATCAAGTGTGTATTTAAGGACAGTACTGGAATCCTCTGGGCTCCTGTTTTAAGATAGATGTTAATCTGTCCGATAAGAACAGCTTTACTTTAAGAAACCGCAAACATGCAGGACAGCAGACAGACAGCAGACAGACAGCAGACAGACAGACAGACAGCGGACGGTCAGCTGGTCTTTGCTGCCCCCTGTTGGAGCCTCACAGCAGAGGACAATGGACAGGAAGAACCACAGACAGACCCTGCTGCACTCTAACAAGCTGCTTAACGGAGATCTTAATGGCTCATTCTGACCTCATCAGCTCAGCTTTAACACACACACACACACACACACACACACACGCACACACACACACACACACACGCACACACACACATACACACACACAGACAAAGAATCTGACTGATTATCTGTGTCCAGTTCAGCTTCTCCTTCGTTGAGACGCATGCTGTGTCAGCGGTGAAGATCCGCCCCTGCTCACTTATTGGCTGTTCTGAGGGCGAGAGTGAAGAGGAGGGTGACTCAAAAACCACACCCTTCATCCACACAGAAGGAACAACCTTCCCCTGGAACATCGACGGAGAGCTGGTGGAAATCGCTAACGAAGTGCTCATCAGGTGGGACGCTCACATCCTAATTATTAAAAATATATCCAGATAATAAAATCATTACAAACAGAGGAATTACTCTGAATGAGTTATTGATTAATCCAAGCATCGATTATTGATGATCAAGGAAATATTTGACCATTTAGTTCAGATCAATAAAATACAGCAAGAAGAGATGAACATATACGATAATAATAATTATTAGTATTATTATTATTTTGGACCTTGGCTGCGCTTTCACTCATTTTCAGAGGAATCTTGTTTTGTTTATTAAAACATTAATCAATGAACCAATGAATCATTTAAACATAAAAAGGGACCTAACCCAAGGGCTGAACCCATGGTGCGTCTACACATAACAGACGACTTATCATGAAATGATATTTTTGCACCAACAAGATCATTGCCAAAGAGATATTAGCCACAAATTTGGTATATCTCAGTGTGATGTTCAGTGAGTTCTTAAAAGATTTGAGGAAACTGGACAAACGGAAGACAAAAGAAGAAGTGCATGGCCTAAAAGCAGATAACATGATCTGAAAGTCATGTCGAAATTCATCGAAAGAAACTGAAAAATTTAGCAAAGACCTGATGTTGGATCTGATCCATCTGCTGCTCACTGAAGCCTCATTTCAGTTTAAGTGTGGCTGTTAAGAAGCCATTCTTCATGAAGGGAAGCGAGGAGAAAAGGCTGAGTTGTGCCAAATTACACAAGAACTGGACTGTAAATCAGTGACAATAGATGTTATAGGGATGCATTTATATTTGAATATTTGGATCAAATTGTTGTCAGTGTGTGTGGAGCAGGTCAGGAGAGAGGTACAACAGTGAGTGTCTACAGCCATCTGTAAAACAGGTGGAGGCTCTGTCATGTTTTGGAGCTGCTTTTCAGCCAGTGGTGTCAAAACTGATGAAATAATGAAGAAAAGGACCAGCAGATTGAGGTTTACATTGCAACACCATCTCAAAGGAATGTGATTGGATTCATTTTTCACTGTACCAAGCGACTGACTGGTCTCAATGTCCTGGAGGTCACGCTGTGTTTGTTTCTTTACATTCTGTGATATTTACATCAACATCAATCAAGCCATGCTCCTGCAACCATAGCAACATGTCTGCGGGTCCTTAATATCCACCTGACTGTGTGTCTGTGTTTCTGTATGTCTTTGTGGTGCATTCAGAGTCCACCCAAGACTCATCACTCTGTACGGCGAGGAGGTGGAAGAGGCCGAGTTCTCCGTCTCCTGCAGCTGCATCTGAGAACAACAAGGGGGCGCTGCTCTGTGTGACACTCACCATGGTAGCCAAAATGACTCAACAGTGCTCTTTTTGTAGACTCTGGACTCACCATTTGAAACTCTGGCCGTGCACCCATGATTCTAACGAAATATTTTATTCATTCTTTTTATCAAAGCACAATGTGAATATGCTGTAAGTTTTATTCATGTATCAGCTGCAGAACCGACCAGTGCATATAAAAATGCTTTTATGTTTACAATTTACTACAGTTTCATTACCCATTTCTACCCATTTCTCTCTGATCATGTGACTATAATTTCATGTGCTGCTTTTTTTCATACGGTTTTTGTTTCTGTGGCAGACAACAAACTTATTTACTTTGTGTTCAAAATACAGTTTATATCACCTAAACTGATTCCCACAGGTTTCATATTTGAATAGAGGTATTAATTGGTGACTGTTCTATCTATGCAGACGATGATGAAGCAAAACCAGACTTGATGCATTCGTTGCATCAAGTCATAGATTCTCATTTTGACTCGAGTCATACTACGACTAGAATAAAGGACAGATATAAAAATCAAGCTGTTTAAATAGAAAATCTTTTATTTTAATAGAAAAGTGTTGC
This sequence comes from Benitochromis conjunctus, assembly GCA_015052645.1. Lineage (NCBI taxonomy): Eukaryota > Metazoa > Chordata > Actinopteri > Cichliformes > Cichlidae > Benitochromis > Benitochromis conjunctus. The sequence continues at coordinate 32,825 of VOQK01027747.1, forward strand.
TAAAAGCAGTGAGACTCTCCAGTGCAGAACAACTTCACATAAGAACATCAAAGTCACTTATTAAAATATTAAAACACACGGTGTGACTCTGTGAGGTGCATTTGTATTAAACGCACACCCGGAGGGGCGGGCAGCAGCTTGGTGAAGGCCGTTAAACACAATGCTTGTTTGCCCAGGTGCCATTTTTAGGAAGTCAGCATATGACTGAGAAAACTGACCACATCAAACATGTTTATTTAGTGTTTGTGATGTGTCTGTTCAGAAGATGGAGCTTTACTTTGAGAGCTCGGGCTATAAACGTTCTTTTAAAAATGGTGAATTTAAGTAGTTGTTGATCATTAGACCTCCCACCTACCTCACACTGGTAGGAGTGGTTAACCTTGCTTTATTTAAATTGCTGTACATTTAAGGTTTTTTCTCCTCTTGTTTGTTTTATTTGTAGTAATTTTAATTTAAAGAACTCCCACAGGACAAACTTCTTCATGGGCATCACGTTGTGATTGTTACCACATTAAAAGAGCCTTCATTCCTCATTATGTTTGATTCTGTGTGTTCAACACTTCTACGCCCAAAAGGAGGAGGAGTGGAGGAGAAATGCTCATTGCAAGCTGCCCTGCGTGGTGCACTTGTGCTCATGTGGCTGTACATTGTTCTCATTGTTTTTCCCTCCACACATCAGCATGGCTTCCTGTTTTCTTCCTCCCTGAACGGCTTCCAGAAAGAAGACAAAGCATCAGAGAAACTGTAAACAAGTGTGAAATCTGGCTCACGGGGAGGTTAAGGGACCATAACACCAGGAGGCAGCACAGTGGAGGTTTCACTGTATTAGAAAGATCCTCCATTCTGCTCATTTTTCTATCCTCTGCCCTGAAATTTCTATAAATCCTACTTCAAAACTGCCCTCAGTTTCCTCTGTTGTGAAGCAGTTTGCACGCAGATAAAAACAGATAGCGCTAATAAGCTGCTCATGTCCTCCACGTTGGAGTATCCAGCCAGTGGTCAACATTGTTGGCTCAGTGAACTAACTTTGTGCAAAACAAAAATGTGTGGATTTGCATCAGATGAACTGATTGTGCGATAAAATGTTGCTGGTTTAAGCAGAGGAGACACAAACCCAAAACAAACAGTGAGGGGCAAAAAAAACGGTGTGATCACCCCTGTTACCAGCAAACCCCAGCAGCCATCACCTTCTTCCTCCAGCTGGACGACATCCAGTGTGAGCCACAGGCGTCAAATGATGCAGCACAGCCAGTGAGTCAGCTCTTTCTCTGTGTGTGTGTGTGTGTGTGTAGGTGGGTCAGCAGGTGAACAAAATTCAGAAAATAAGTTACACAGACAAAAGGAAGGTTTCCCAGAGCTACAAGCCAATCAGAGGCAAAGTTTCAATCACCTGAGATCATAGAAAGTGATGTTCTTTGTTTTGTTTTCTCCTAAAAAAAAAAAAGAGTCAATCGGCTTTACGATTGGTCCAGATTTGATGACTCCCGATTCACTTCCCTTTTAATTATCCTCTATCCATCCAACGCTGCAGTCTTTTTTCTTTCAAGTCTTTGGACGTCTCTGGTTAATTTTTGTGAAGGCATGTCAGCAAAATAGTTTAAAAGGTCACAGTCAGGAGGCGTTCACTGTCACGTGTTAGACTCAAACCCTCGGAGCGTACACGGATTTCACTGACCGATGACGTTCACAGTGCTGCAGTAGGACCAAGGCATGATGAACACTCTTTCATAGGTACAATGTGAACTCCCCCATAGGGTCAGAGGTCACGGGCAGAGAGAACAATCCGGGTTAGGTAGTGCTTTCTCTTTTGCTGTGCTTAGGAACGAAGTCCCAGCTGTCTCTGTTGAACTCTTCCTCCTTATTATGTAATTCTCTCTTGAAGAATCCAGCCTGATGGACAGAGAGAAGGAGAAAAACGTGATGCTAGTGTATCAACTGCCAACATTAATCTGCAACATAATGTAGTTGATCAGTACTGCAGAACTGAGGCATCATATGTTACAAGGTGACAGATTGTTAAAATACACCAGTTATTGGTGGGAGAATCTTATGTTGAAAAAAACAAATACCTTCCACAGACACCAGATGAGTGCTGCCAGGATTGTTAGCCCCACGGCTAAACTGACAACAACAATGAAGATTTTCACCGTCGCTGAGGGTTTCTGGGTAAACACAGCTTCCACCCATACCTGGAAAAAACACAACATCTTTAACACTGCTGCACCGCTGCAACTGTGAAGCCCAGACTCTCGGATCAGACAGCAGTGTGTTCTGACTGGCTGCTGGGGAAGGCGGGGGGGTTACCTGTGCTACAGGATGATCCTGGATCAGGACGGTGTTATTATCTTGTTTAGGTGATGACATCATTGCTATGCTTTCCAGGATCATGATCCCATGGCGACCCTGAGACACAGAGAAAGACATCAGGGACCAGAAACTCTGGCAAAATGCAGTGAAATCAATCATCTGCGTGTGGGTGTGTTACCGGAGCTTGTCGTAGTACGGCAGAATTCAGGTTGGCTTCCAGTTGGATGGTGACCTCTCTCCCCACCTCCAAATTACCGAGGCGACACACCAACCGCTCACAAGCCTTATCAGTGCGGCCACAAAACTGAACATAGAGAACAAAATTAAAGTTTGCACGCTTGCGTAAGCTATATCTGAGAAACCACATTTTTATGTGTGTGTGTGTGTGTCTGTGCTTGCGTACCATTCTACGGGTGGAGGTGGGCGAAAAGAAGAAGATGAGTTGCTTGACGAAGGAAGCTTGAGGGACGTCGCAGTCCTCGATGACTGAAACAGTTGTGTCACTGACGTAACACACGCCTTGAGACGACTGCAGAGAGAATTCGTGTGTTAGTACGGTCTGTTCTGTCGCGGCTTACGAATAACAATACACAACTACTTTTCTCACGTTCATGGCTTGTTTCGCCTCACTTCCAGCCATGACACATGAGAAACCACCCAGAACCTAAGTGTCAAACCCACTGCTGATGTTTGTGTTGATGTACCTGCCAATCGACCACTTGCAACAGCCTGTGACGGTAAGGTGTGAGGATCTTCGGCAGCGCAATTTCAACCACAGTGTCGACTGATCTGCTGGGACCGGAGTTTAACACCTGCAGGCAGATGGAACAAGACGCTGAGACTCTCTAAGGCAAGGACGTGTTCATATCACGAGCCCTGTTTATTTATCTTGTATTTGTTCACCTTTTGATGCGTGGGCACCAGTGAAAGTAAACCAAATGAGCACAAACAAACAAGCAACAAATTCCTGTTTGGTTCTGAACACTTCCCTTTAAAGAGTTGCTAACAATTGTTGATTGGCTCCAGTTTCATGATGTGCTGCTACTACTAAGACCAAAGGTTCCCAATTGAAACCAGAAATGACCACCTTACAGATGACCCCTTCCAGTGTTGATGAAATTGGGCTTGATGTGAAGTTTTAGCTACACATGTGAAATTGTATTTTTGGACAGTTACATATATTTTTTAATTTGGCCAAACTAGTCATTCTTCTATTCCATTTTCTTTCACAATATGCTGTTGAAAGTACCGTGACACACAGAACTCACCCCATGATCTCTGTGTTTCCTCATTTGCTGACCTACATTCTTAAATAAATATATTTGGTCACGCAGACATCTGTAAACCAAAATGTGCCTAAGTGATGAAAGCAACGTGTCCACTTAATATTCTGGGGAACTTATGAAACTGATGCTGTGACACTTCTGTGTGTCTGGGGCCTATCCTAGCTATCACAGGGCGAGAGGCGGGGTACACCCTGGACAGGTCGCCAGTCTATCGCTTACACAGAAAAACATTCACACCAATGGCCAATTTAAAATCACTGTTTAACCTAACCCCACTAACTGCACGCCTTTGGACTGTGGGAAGAAGTCAGAGTATCTCGAGAGGACCCATGTCATATTTATATAGTCTTTTTTATATAGACGTCTTTTTTTTTTATTTTTCAATTTCTCCGTAATGAAGAAAGGTAAAATGTCAAGCTATGAATTGATCATCAACAGATGAGAAGATGTAAGTTTAAATTTATGATTAAAAGGAATCTTAAATGATAGCCAGTCAGCTATTTTAATTTGGATTCGGCACATCAAAGTTCAGAAGAAACAGCATATTTTATCTCCAAAGCAGACGACTCCTGAAAAATTGCTGACCAGCAGCTTTTTGTTATTTTGGGACGAATGTGAGAAAAAACTTTCAGATTTAACACGTTAAGTGATACAACCAGCTCTACAGCGTACAGTTCATTTAAAAGATAAAAGTTGACTCTACTTTTATGAAGTGGCTTATACTTAGACACAGAAGAGGGTTTAAATACAACGTCAGTGTCTTAAAAAGGTCAGTACCGTGAAGCGAGCTACAAACGCCCTCTGACAGATCGCAGTAGAAGCCCTTTTAAGCTTTGCTTTTAAAGCTTTACACGGTGTAGTGGTTTACACATTTGCGTACAAAATACCCTTGTTTGCTCTCATGAGAAGACACAAACCCCGTTTGGGGTTATGTCAGGAAGGAGAATTAAAAATCAAATACACAGAGCTGCACTGTGTGGCGACCCCTTGCGAATATGGGAGCAGTCAAAAGTAGCTTTTATTGTCCTGGTCACAAAAGCAAAGTCTGACAATAACAGTATAATTTATATGCTCTCTGCTTTTGTTTGATAAGGACAAAATGGAAAAAACTGGAAAATATAGTATTATAATGTTATACTGCCTCAGCCGGGTGACATGTTTTAACAGAACAGATTCACAGTTTTTAGTATTACTATGTTTTAACTATATGACATAAATCAAACTGTCTGCAAATGTGTAAAAGTATACAAAGTTACATGTTAAATTTAACCTCAATCAGCTCCATCTGTTACTGTTTAGCTTGTTTGGCATTTAAAGCATCCAGAAGTGTGTTTGCATCCTGTCTGATCACACAAAAAAACCCTCTGCATCAGGCTGACCTACCTTGTATGTGTAATTGAAGCTTTCTGAATAGCAGTTAGTGGGAATCAAGTCTTCATCTCCAACTTCAAAAGAGGATGGAGTCACAAAACTGTAAACAGGCAGACAGCGAGCAGTTATCTGGAGTAAATATGTCCGTTATTTCTGCACACTGAGGAAAAAATGTCGTTTGCATGAATTACACTGACGCGATTAAAAATAAACACACCCAAAAAAAGGCTTTGGCAAAGGAAATAACAGTAATGCACAACAAGGCGAGCTCACCCGTGGATGTTCACGTTGACTCCATATTTGAGAGGAAGGGTGAGGCTGATGGAGTTGTCATGGAGATATTCCTCCCTCTCATAGTTATCGCTGAAGAGAAAATAAATTTCACATGACTGATGCCTGACATATTTTTACTCCCTGATGGTTCAACTCAAGGTTTAAAAGCTATTTCATATTCAGTGTAGTTACTTCTTTTTTAACTTTCACATTAATCTGCAGCAGTATTGGCACATTCTGAATACTCCTTTATAAATAACACTTTAGCTTCATACGTTAGTTTGCTTTACTGTCATAGCTTCCTTGCTGCTTAGTTCTCCTCAGAAAAACGATGAGGTGGGTGGAGCAGATTTACCTGCTGGTGTTGACGTGAATGAGATTTTGGCCAGGTGTGCTGTTCTGGTTGACATCCAACAGAAAGCTGATATTTAGCTACAAGAAAAAAAAAAAACATAACATCTTCCTTCTTTATGATTTTTGCTGCTAGAACTTTTTTACACAATATAGGAGTCTCTACTTTAAACCAGCTGTGGTCCGTTTTACCAGATAGTTGTGCAATATTTTAAACAGATAAGTCGAAGAAAAATGGAGAACTGAAAGTGCAAAAACCCGCTTTGACCTTTAAACTGTGGACACAGGAAGCCGAGGACCCACAATAGCTGGCTGGAGCACGACATTCAGATTCCTCATAATTTTGGTATCTGATCAGTATGTGATTAGCTCCAATTAGCTCGGGCTTACCTGGGTGTGCGCTGGAAGGAGGAAGCTGGTGACGCTGCAGTCAACACCCACTGTTGTAGCATTGACTTCCTGTGTGACATCACATCTGACCACATTGTCCTCCTTCGTTGAAGAGACACAGGGTTGTTGTGAATGTGATATGTATTATAATGTTGACAATCATCATTTAACAGTTAATGCTGTGTGACTGGCTGTTTACACTGCAGTTTTAACAGCAAGACCAGCCATGAAACATATCTGCATATGGTTGCTGATGACACTGTCTAAGAGAGCAGCAGTCTGCTGTTCATCATCATCTAGGTTATCAAATAGGGTTCTGTTTTTTCAAAAATGATGGCACTTTTTTCTCATTTTACCTAATCAGCATCCTTCTCAGCCAGCTTACTCAGCCAGAACTATTTAGAAGTACATAAACGAGAGTAAGTATGTTTGTCTGCCCTAAAGACAGGCCTGAAAATGACCCTAAAACACACGAGCTACACACCGTTTTATCTATTGATTCAGTTCAGTTCAGTTTTATTTATATAGCTTCAAATCACAACAGTATCTGCCTCAAGGTGCTTTATTTGTAAGGTAAAGACCCTGCAATAATGGAGAGAAAACCCCAACAATCAGAAGAAGAAATCAGATTTGGCGACAGTGGGAAGGAAAAACTCCCTTTTAACAGGACGAAACCTCTGGCATAACCAGTCAGCCATCTGCCACCCTGGGTATGAGGAGAGGGGGGACTTAAAATTAGTAACTGATGACTAAATGCAAAATGGTATATAAACACAGAGAATGAGAGAGGTGAGGTGAGGGAGGAAAAAACACCCAGTGCATCATGGGAAGGCCCCCTAAACCTATTGCAATTTAACTAAGGGAGGATTCAGGGTCACCCTGATCCAACCCTAACTATAAGCTTTATTAAAAAGGAAACTTTTAAGCCAAATCTTAAAAGTAGAGACGGTATCTGACAGTTTGACTCACATTTTGCAGTACTTTAATGTAGTGGATGTTGCTGGGCAACCGTAGCATCAGTCGCGGCAGGAAGGCGTCATCTCCAGAGTTCAGCAGTGAGGCTTTCAACATGATAGTGTGGCCAGAGCCCAGCGCAAAGTACTCCTGCTGACTGAAGACAATCACGACAAACAACAAGCATCGCTGGAGTTACAATCAGATTCAAACTTTTTCTACTGTTGAAATATTTTTGATTTCTTTTTGGATTTTAACTTTCAGATTTTTACAGTTTGATCTCAGTAGCCCAAAGTGTGAAGCTGAATCTAACCAGCAACTCTGGGGCTTACTTATTACAACAGCATACAGCACATATTTAATTTTTACACAAAGAAAATGTAAACACAACAGCTTGATAGCCTGTGCAGCTTTTCGTCTGATCACTTTTTCTGTTTTTTTCACGTATATTCCGGTTGTTTCACAGTTTTTTTTCTTAATTCACACACAGCTTCCTGCAGTGTGTGTGTGTGTGAGAGATCTTACTGTGGGAGCACTAGATGAGCTGACAGCTGCATGTTTGTCGAACAGTTCACCAGGGAGCAGGAACGAGCAAACCGAGTCTGAGAGAAAGAAAAGAAGCAGCAGGTTAGCGGCAGCCGTGAGAATATATCAACATTTCGGTCACGTTACTTCAGTGATAACATCAAACACCTTGAGAGGTTTAATTAAAACCTCTCAAGTTGTGTGAATTTGTACTTGTAAACTGTCCCTGCACAACTTTATGAGTGTGAGCAACATGTGGGGGACGCACACAGCATGAGGGTGTTAATGTGCTGAGATGCAGCTGAAAGCACATCTGGAAAAAGCGAAATGGTTGATACACAAAGGTCGAACAAAGAAAAAAAATTTGCAGATGGCTTAACGTGTTAGTTTAGCAGTATGTATAACGTATGTATAGGCGTGTATTCTTTTATAGATGATTGAGCTAATTCATTGTGTTGTAACTGCAAGTAGAAATTTTTCATTTTTATTAAGACCAGATTTATAAATATAGATAAACACAGATTGATTACTGTGTGCATGATGGGCTGTTCTAGCGGGTATTTGCTGGGTGCTTGTACTCTAGCTCGGTACCTGGCTGGTGATGGTGTTGCGGTGTCCTGCGCTCTGCTGCAGGATGGGTTTTAACGGAGGGAAGGATGTGGAAGAGGCTCTGCGGCTGTTTGTCTCCCTGAGACTGTAAGAAACCACAAACTGAACCGGAGTATAAATGTCCCTCACATCTTTCTGTTGGAGGAAAAAAAAAAGGGTTCAGAGGAGGAAAGAAAAACTTTTTTAGCATCACTGGTGTTAATCCAATCACTGCATCATATGTTAATATGCCCAAAATAAACAGTGGGTGAGTATATTACCCTTTGGTAAGCCACATGGGTCACACAAGTGAGATGCCCCTGCCGTGCTCTTACACGCTCCTTTGTGATATTGGACGATCCGTTACCGTGGAAATAGAACCGAGGTGGGAAGGACGGTTTATGGAGGAGGTCAGAGGTGAGATTATACTGAAGATCTGAAAAAGAGAAGAAAGAAACGACCTTCAAAAATCAGACTGTACACTTTATGCAAAACAAATGTTGCCATTTGGAGAAGCTGTCATCCACTCCCATCACTGAAACTGCAATTAGGCGCATTACTGTTGTACAAGAGGGTAGATGGAGAAAGAGAAAACGTCTGGAGGGTTGCGTTTACGTATTTTATGATAAGGACAGTAGGAGTGTGACTCCACCGCTTTAGCTGATTGATTACCTAAAACTGACCACTACATCTGTTTATGAGATCGTGTTAGAAAGGTTTAGTTCAGCTGAACGTAAAAGCAAAGCTTTCAATTTACCAGTACACAGTGGCACAAGGGCTGTGTAGTGACCGAAGAAGTGACGAAAATGAGTTTTCTCCAGAGACTGGCCTCTCCCTTAAAGATGGGGTGAGGAATTCAGTCATTCGAAAGAGGCTCAGAGTAGAGCTGCTACTCCTCCACACTGAAATGAGTCAGTTGAGGTGGAGTGGGAATTTGACATGTTCTTTCGGGAGGAGGCCCAGGGGTAGCTCTAGGACATGCTGCACAATTATTAATTTACATATTGTAAGGTAAGGACTCTACAATAATAAAGAGAAAACCCCAACTATCAGATGCACTTGGCAACAGTGGGAAGGAAAATCCCCTTTTTAACAGGAAGAAACCTCCAGCAGAATGAGGCTCAGGGAGTGGCAGCCATTTGCTGTGACCAGTTGGGGGTGTGGGGAGGTGGCTGGGGAGAGGGGACATCTGGATTTCTCTGCTTAGGCTTTGGGTGCCACTGGGGACTGCTGCCACAGTGGAGTGTTTCGGTGAGTAACATCCACAAGAATGACTGGTTCCCCAGCAGAAGTTTTTCCACTCACCTGTAACTGACTCTAATGTTTTGCTTGATTGTTGTTTAATTTTAAACATAGCTAGCATTTACATTTTATAAATTAGATAGATAATACACTAAATAGGTGTGTTTAGGGCAGTACCTATGTGGCCTCTGAAATGTCTGGACTGGACACTGAAGCAGATGGTAACGTTAAAGCAGGGAGCTGGATGCTTGAGCTCTCGGCACAGCGCCATCCGATGGTCAATCTGCTCCAGCAGGATCAACGACGCGTTCACTTGAATCACTGGACGGGTTCTGCAGCACAAGCACACAGTCAGAGAAATGATCACAACATGGAGACTAGAGTTTATGACTCACTGAAAACAACTAAAAAAACAAATAGAGCAGGTGGATTTGGTTATTTTCACCATATTTTTCACAGATGTTGGGACACTTTTGGTTCTCCTTGCAGGCTACATGCATTAAAACACATTCCTGTTCACTAATATGAGAAAAGGGTAACTACAGATGGAGTGTTTTTGGGTGATGTTTCAACAGGAAGCTTCAGTGAGGACTTACCTGAGAACCACAGCTGAGTCAGAAAGGAACGCACCAACTGCCACATCTGTGGAGATACAGAGGGTTTAACCTGCTTAAAACGATCTAATGAAACAAATATGGCAGATGTTGTGGCACAAAATTGTTTACCCTTGTAACCGTTATCATCAACGTCAATGCCAGAGCTCAGCGACTGGCCGAACATCCTGAGGTCATGGCCCAAGGTGGACCCAGTAATCCTCTGAAAGCACAACGGTAGGGATATCATGGAAGCTAGTGGTGTAATGATATTACTTAAAAGCACAGGAGGATATAAGTACTAATGTAAGCAAATGCAAGCAAGTATGTCGCAAAGGCAAATACAGCAGCCTGGGTTCCACTCTGACTTGTGGCCCCTTGCTGCATTTCTTCCCCGACTCCCTCTCTCGCTCTGTTTTCCTGTCGATTCTCCTCGGTGCTTTTAAAAAGGTCCAAAAAATGTCTCATAATATTCTTATACTTTTTGGGATTTATCATTAGTATAACTCTCACACTGGTTATTTTTCTGTTAATATCTTTTGTGATTTTTGATTGATCTCAGTCTTAAAGCAGGAAGAGATCATTTGTCTTGTTCTGATTTGTCCGGTCACTTCAGATTCACAGATTTAACGCTTGGATCTCTGCTGCTTTTCTCTTCACTAACACTAATATCCATCTATTCTATTCAATTATTTATTAATCTCTCTTTGAGCTATGACTGCAAGATCTACTCAGATTTTGCATTTTTGTTAGAAATGTTATTGCACTGGTAAGTAAGAAAGTAAGTAAGTGACTTTTTTTTTTTTACCTGCACATCATCCTCATTTATAGCCCTTGCCTGTCACTTAAAGACAGGAAAGTGCCCCACATACATTTTATTTCTCAAAATTAAACAGGAGTTATATAACAGTTTGCCCTGATACATGTAGGGGAATTAGGTTTAGAGAACAAAATCTTGTTTTGTACCAGGCTGAAAACATGTTTAGTTCTGTTGTAAAATTGGGACATTAATGTCTTGCAGTTTTTTGTCTCTTCTATTTTTCAATCCTGGAGTTTTTGCTCAGTTTGTACCTGGGATGGAGTTGATGAGATGCCCTCTTTTCTGCCATTGTAGATGTAAACAGCTCCTTTAAGGTCGTCTTCATGTGGAGCACCAATTGCCACATCTACACAAACACACACATGTGCACACACACACACGCACACACACACACACACGCACAGACACAATTTTGTATTAATATACTAGAGGGGACTCTTATTTTCACTTGTCACCAACCTGCAGTGCCATGAAAAAGTGTTCGTCCCCTTCCTAATTTCTCTTTATTTTTGCATATTTGTGCTTAAATGTTTGAGATCACCAAACAAATTGTAACATTAGTCAGAGAAAACCTGAGTAAACACAAAATGTAGTTTTTAAATTATGATTTAATTTATTAAAGCAAAAAATATCCAAACTTTCTTTATGTGAACAAGTAATTGCTTCCCAAATCTAAAAGCTGGTTGTGCCACCCTTAGCAGCAATAACTGCAGTTAAGGTTTTGGCAATGAGTCTTTCACATCACTGTGGACGAATTCTGATCCACTCTTTTTTGCAGAGCGTCAACTTGTCTTATTTATTCAAACACATTGTGTCTGATTTACTCGGACACATTGGAGGGTTTTGAAGCACAAACAGCCAAAACATCTCAATCAGATTTGAGTCCAGATTTTGGCTAGGCCACTCCAAAAAGCCTAATTTTGTACTTTTTGGCTTTGGTTTAACCATTCAGTGATGGACTTGCTGTATGTTTCCGATCGTTATCAGGCTGTGAAATGAAAAACATTTTTAAAACTGCATTTTGTATTTACTCTGGTTTGTTTTTAGGTTGGGACAAATAGTTTTTCGCAGCACTGTTTCTGTAAAGCTAAACTTAAAATCAGTCTTTGTAGTAAAATTTCATGACTATAACTTGGGTCCACCCTCTGTGTGTGTGTGCGTGCGTGTGTGTGTGTGTGCGTGCATGTGTGTGTGTGAGAACAGATACAGTATGTGGGTACACACACACCCTTTTATCTAGCTGTGACAGATTAGAGGGCATGTTCAGTTACAGAGCAACAACAGTTTGTCATTAACGTTTAATGAACATAATAACACCCTCCACCCCTCTCACAAACGCACACACAGACGCCTAAAATACACCATCACTACATATCATGTTTTTGGTTATGTAGCTCAGCAGCCAGTTAAGTAATGTAGTAGCATTTCTAATGTTTGTGCTAATGCAGAAAATCTGTGCAGAAAGTAAAGAGAGCAGCACTTAAAGCTCTCTAATTACCACTGTCAAGGTGCCCTGGAGCACGCACGTGAACCCACAGCTGCTCACTGGAAACCTGAAGATGTGCTACTGTGACAGCTACTGAAGCAACAGCAGAGCATGTGCTGTTAGCAGGAGCAAGAGCAGAAACAGTAAAAGCAGCAGTCGTTTCTAAAGTATAGTACTTATTTGCAGTACAAAATCTTCTGTTATTTGTAGTACTAGGAAGAGAATGAAAAACAATGTTGCAATACTCTTAGTACTAGGAATAGTTATAGTATTTGCAGGCAGGGTCACCAGCACTAATATCAGCAGTGGCACTAGTAGCAATAGGGTAACAGTTACTTAGACATTATGATTTTTGCACAAGACATTAACATTTTGCAGTAGTACTGCCAACAGGATTTATTTTTACTTTTATTGGTATTAGGGCTGTCAATGTTAACGCGTCATCACGACTAACGCGATTAAAGATTTTTAACGCATTTAACCCGTCTGGAGCGCAGAATGGACAAACTTTGGACAAACTGCCCAAAATGCGTTGACAGAGAAATTTCAGGGATTTTGAGTCAGTCTGCGCTCCAGATGAGTTAACTGCATTAAAAAATTTAATCTGCGTTAATGCTACGTTAATAAACCTCCCACCAGTTTTCTATTCAGGTTAAATTTAAGCTTTTAAAAGTTTTCATGTGATGCTCCTCTTAGTGACTTGGAGGTTGTGAGCTACTCTTAATGACAACTGGCTGAGCAGAGAGAGACTGTCACACATCATACCAAATTTTGCTTTTGCAGTTTTTTCCCCTGTGTCAGAGTATAAATACACGGGCGGAGGTACTTTTAGACCACGTGATTCCCTGGGCTCTTAATGAGGAATGTCATTTGTTGAAAAATAAAACACACCTCAGTTTTACAGTACAAAACACTAACTTTGGACTCCTCATGTGCAAAAAGCAAGAATCACAAAGACAAAAATTTCAGTTTGTGAAGGACACTTCAGTTAAGAAATTAACCAACAAAAAGCTTGATGTCCTCTGTTTGTCCTTTGTCTTTGCTGTAGCACAAAGCTTAACTTCTCAGTTTTTTTTCCCCTCTCCTTCACGACTAATTTAAATGTAAGCACTGAACCATTATTAACTTTGCACTCTTACCTTGTTTATAACTTCCAGCATTTCCAGGCAGGAAAAGTACGGGGGCGCCAGTGAGTTTGAGCGCTCGGGTCTCCTGGGCGTAGACACCCTCTCCGTACAGGTAGAGCCCGTACGCCGGGTACAGTCTGGCCACACGGCGAGGCAGCGCCACGCGCTGAAACCACACGAAGAGTGGTTAGGAAGCGAAAACTCGCACAGCTCATTAGCCTGCTGTCACAGTTACATCACAAAGCGCTCACTATAAAGCAACTACAGCTGAGCCTCCACACAATCTACAGCTAATTTACTCCAAGCACCTCCAACAAACATTGAGCTGTTACATGAGTACAGCTGATCCTTAATGTTTAAAAGTGACAAATATATCATAACACTAGCTTTTTGTATTGAGCACAAAGCCAATTAATTCTGTTGGGCAGGTGGGATGGTTGAACTGAACTGAAATATAGACAGTAAGGGGTGGAAATTTTACATAAGTCCTATTAAAAGGTGATCCCCCCCCCCCCCCCCCCCCCTTTTTTTAAAAAAAA
>VOQK01027747.1:59139-73846 GCA_015052645.1 Benitochromis conjunctus
ACCCAGCAGTCCATTTACTAAACCTGGATGAGTTCTGATGTGAAGCATCCAGCAAAGCAGCGCTGCTTTGCTCAGCGTGGAGGTCGACTGTGTGTTGTGTAAAAAATTGAAATTGGAGCTGAAAAGTGAGTCAGTCCATAGACTCATGTAAACATGGATGCAGCTCCCCTGTTTATACATTTAATAAAGCTTGAATAAAAAGAGGTGTGGCCACTTCTCATCTCAGACAGCTTGACCATGTTTGTGGTCATACATGTAGAGAGATAAAGGACTGTAGAGTTTCTTGTGAATTTTTAAAGTGGTTGTGGGCAATGTTCCTCGCCCCTCGAAAGGCTGATGAGGTATTGTTGTCAACCTGCTGAACAGGCGGGTGGATACCCAAGTTTGTGAATGCGATAACGTGAGAACCAGACGAACTAGAGGAACTTCAAAGTGACACCAGAGGTGCAGCTAAACTAAAAATCTCACATAAGTTCAAATCTCAGTGACCTTGACCTCAAGGTAGGAGGTCAGAGGTTTTCTGAAAATCATAACTCTAGAAAAAGATGATGTATTAATCTCCTACGATGCTGAAGGCTAGAACTAGTGGCCGCCAGTATTTTGCATTTTTCGTTATTTAAGACAAACAGAACTAGGCACCTAGCTCAAGAAATTAACCAGTATTGTGTCAACAGCAAATTTAGTTTTATCTTAAGGCATTCTTTTACTCGCAGCCTGTCACAAAGCATGTCAAAGATAACAGGTTAACAGACAAAATGGTGTTTTTGCACCGATAAGGTAATTCTCAAGCTATTGGCCAAAAACTTGGTATATTTCAGTATCGTGTGCAGTGTGTCCTCACGAATTTGAAGAAATTTGACAAAAGAAGTGGCAGGACTAAAGATCTATATGTAGCGGATGAACAGTATCTGAAAGTCATCCTGTGAGGAAATAGGAACAAATTCAGCAAAGACCTGACACAGGACGTGAGACCTTCAGCTGATCCATCGAGTGTCCACTGAAGCCTCGTCAGAAATGCTCTCAGGTAGCTGTTAAGAAGCCATTTCTGAAGGAACGTAAAACATGGTGGAGGCTCTGTCATTGTGTGAAGCTCAATATCAGTCAGTGGTGTTGGAGATGTCAAAATTTATGGACTTAACAAGGAAAAGTACACTGATTTCGATGCAACATGCAGTACCATCTGGCAAGCCTGTGATCGACAGCAGCTCATTTTTCAGCATGACGATGATCCCACACACACTGCCAGTGCGTTAAAAGCATATCTAAATAGAAAAACAGCAAATGATTCAGTTTGAATTTTTTATTGCACAAAGGTTACAGTTCTTTGCTTCCTTACAAACAGTTTAAAGCTCTGTAAACAGTGAAGCAGCATCTCCCCAGTGTGCTCTGTAGCTCCTGCTAACACCCCCTTGAGTCCCTGTTGTCACATATCGTCAGTAAGTCTCAGCGTTTACGTGAGCGCACAAGAGCCAACCAGTGACCGACTACGTGAAGCAGGAAGAAGCTCCGAGATACGACTGTTTCCCAGAAGGAGACGGATACACGCTGTGGGCAAAACTTTCAGTAAACTGCTGGCTACTCCAAAAACGTTCTGACTGATCAGATCACGTTCAAGGTGCTACGAAAACCATCTTGCACAGTTGACAAACACCCAGACTTTAACCTCATTTTAAAACTAGTTTGGCTTTGTATGCAAAAAGAAAAAACAACAACATAAAGCTGAAGGTAACAGTCTGAGCCGTGGCTAACGGCGCCGTGCACCGTCCTGAATTTGTCTTCCCTCCGTTTGAGTTAGGAAACGAAACATCTCGATGAGAAGCAGCAGAGAGTTGGGGGAGGAAGCGCAACATTTTGTGGGCCCGGTTCTGGTTCAACCACAGTCACAATGAAAGTACACGAACAGGCGCACCCCTCAGTTCCTTCATGTACTTTCTGGGTGTGTGCACGATGCTACAAAAAACACTCATCAGACAGAAAACAAAGAAATGGCACGTGGCTTGTTGGTGTTCTCTATTCTGTGGATAACTACGTTTGATTTTTTTGTGTTTTATTAAGGTTGCTATTAGGCAGCTGAAAGAGAAACCCAGATGATTCCCTTTTAAGCCAGTTTTTGGTTGAAAACAAGATGAAGCTGCTGCGCGCAGTTGGTGCTATGGAGTCTGCACCATGCCGCGGCTGGACTTCATCTTCTCCAGTCTTTTAGAAAGGTGGCTGTTGTTGGACTCGAGCTCCTCGATCTTGTCCAGTGCCGATCGCAGCTGTTGGATTGAACAGGAGGAGAGAGAAGAGAATATCTTTTGAATTAGAGCCGGAGCCTCTTACGTCATCCAGCTTGTAATTCTGGAGTGAGAAAACGACACTCTACCTCTCTCTGGAGTTTCCGTTTCTCGGCCTTCAGGTCATCCTCAGTTTTTTCAGCGTTCTCGGCAGCAGACTTGTAGCGTGTCACCTGACCCTCGAGTCTGGTCACCTGCATGACAAAGAAATGCCATGATTTAAAGTTCAGCATTTAAGTCTTTAAAGGTGCCGAGAGCAAGCATTTTAATTTGAAAATCTAAAACCTCTGACACTCCCTGTTTTTAAAAGCCAATGAAAATATGTTTGAGAGAGAGAACTCTTTTAGAATAGAATAAAACCTTTATTATCCCACGAATGAGAAATTTGGGAGTCACACACAAGCTGTCATCAGCGACTTTTATTTTCAAGATCCAGCTGGGACTAAGCAGCAGCCCCAGCTTGTGTTTGTCAGACTGGTTAGTTCATTGTTTTACTGGTTCAGCTCCCTCTCCAGTGAGCTTTAAACTGCAGATAGTGAGCTTCAGCTCTCCAACAGGAACCTACTACAGGTGAACTTGTTTATGCAATGCTACATCTAGATGGAGAGCAGAATGAGGAGTTGGGGTCTGACCAGAGAACCAAAGACTCACTAAGAGCCATCTGAGATTGAGGACCTCCAAAACAGAGACCTGCCCTGCATGCAGATAGAGATAAATGAGCAAGCTGATTAGCAGTAACTGAAATTTCAAAATAAAACACACAGCGTCTTTAATGATTGTTCTCTGCTTACATTTTGTTCTAACGCCGTCGCTTCTTGCTCTGCCTTCACGAGTTTGAACTTCAGCTCGCTGATCTGCCTGTTGGAGTCCCCTAGAAGGAATTTAAAAAGAGATTTATTTTAAATCACAGGCACCAAGTTAAAAACTAGCAGGCTGTTTTTGATTTATTTGACTTACTCTGTAATTCCATTATGTTTGGATCGTTTCCGTTTTCAATAATTTCAGCGTCTGGGCTGCTGTCTGTGCCGTTCTTCTGAGTTTTCTGTTCCAGCTGGGCTTTTAGTTTCTTTACCTGTTAATAGAGACATCAAAGGACTCATCAGTCAAATCTGTTAAAAACAACTTTAAAAAGTACCCTGCAAACAAAACAAACGCTGAATTTAAAACAAGGACAGGAGTCGCTGGTGCAACTGGAGAAGTCAAAGATTTATACAGATGTGCCAGACAGACTTAAAATATAAACCTGCTCACCTGCTCTATCATTTTCTCACGCTCATCCACCAGTTTCCTCAGACGAATCTCTGAAATTAAAGCACATATATCAGACAAAAAAAACTTTCTAATAATTACAATGACTTTGTTCCATCTTAAAAAGGAAAATAAGATCACATACCAGGGGTGGGAGGACCCAGAGAGATGATAGGGAGGGGGCTGGGGCTGATGCATGCAACAGAGCAGGCATCCAATGAGGGCGTGATGGAGCGGTGTGTGAGGGATGGGAGGGGGGTGTTAGCATGCACAAACTGTGGAGAGGAGGGGTCAGTGCAAGAGCACACAGCTTCCTGGACTATAGTCACACTGCATGACAACACACAATGAGCCAGAAAAATGATATTTGGGTGTAAATGTGCAGAATAAACTTATCTAATTAAAAATAATGTCATTAAAAAGCATTTATTTAGAGCAACATTTCAAACAGGTAACAGCAGGGTGTTTATTAGCATTTCAAACGTGTTTTCCATTTAGTGCAACAACAAACAAACGTACATTAACATACATGTTCTGTGCAGAGTTCGTGAAAGCAAAAATGGCTTTAAACTCATTTAAACACTGACATGAGGGACAGAACATGTTCAAGCTCGTTAGCTTAAGTCTTAATAACAATTACCCATTAATATTTATTTTTGTTGACCGAGTTTCTGAAATTGCACCGAGATGCGATGATGCTGTTGCAGAACCATTGGAGAGCAATATAATCAGAGATGTGTGACATGGTACAAGCAGCAAAATAAATGTGCATCGATATCTGAATTCATGTTACCTGCTATATCAAGTGCATCATGGCCTGTGTGTATAAACCTACAGTTTACAGTTTCATCTTTCCACAAATTGTTTTTTTGTTTGCTCAAATGAGCTCAATGACAAGAGATTAAGAAAATATACAAACATACATCAATATTTATTTGGAAAGAATCAAAGTGCTTTGAGGTTTAAACCGCTTTCTAAACATCAGTAAAATAACAGTAAAGACATGTTAAACACATCTACAGACTACGACATCTTACATTCCTCTTTGCCCTTTCCTTTGCCTTTCTTTCCACTCTTCTTCGACTCCTTCCCTGACTGCGCTGCCCCTTTATTGCTGCCCACTTGGTCTGCACTCTTTGGTAAATCCACATCTTCACCCTGCAACACATCCTTGACCACATCTATCCCTGCCTCTACTAATGAAGACCCCGTCTGGTTAATGTTCTCTGCAACAGCTCCCAGCGCTCCAGCGCTCGAGGCTTCCTCTGAAGCTTTGCTTGGCTGGTCTCCTTCACCGGTTTCTTCTTCATGTGTGTTTTTCTCTTCTTCACACACATTTTCCACCTTTTCTGATGCAGCTTCCGCATAAGCCACAGAGTTTTGGTCTTCTTGAGGCACCGTATCTGAGTCCTTATCGGCCTGGTTACCTCCGTCATTGCCTTCAGCCGGCTTGTCTTCATTTAACTCGGCATTACTTTGGCACAGCCCATTGTTGGTTTCATCTGCCATTAATTCAACTCCCTCATCAACTTCTTCCTGCTCTGGATTTTGGGAAGGAGTAGATTCTTCAGCTGCTTCGAGATCCATGTCATCAAAATCAAAAGACTGCCCTTCATCTTCATCTTCCTCGTCTTCTTCCCCTTCGATCTCCACCTGATTTTTATTTTCAGATTGGTCTTTGCTGGATTCATGCGGTTTCTCAGCTGATAAGGATGAATCTTCCTCATGTTGATCATTTTTATGTTGCGGATCTTCCACACCAGTCGATTCCTGATCAGCTGAAGAACCAGTCTCAGTAGCTTCTTTTGGAGCCTGTGGTGTATCTAACACGACAGCAGCACTGATGTCTAGTTCTTCGGCCTGCACTACAGTCTCAGCGCTTAAGGCTTCAGGGCTTTCTGTTGATAATGCACCATCACAACTGTCGCTTTTTTCATCTGGATTAACTAGATCTTTGGGTTCTGCCAGATTTTTGTTTCCTGAATTATCACCATCCTGATGTGGAGATGTGACAATGGCAGGAGGGCATTCTTGTTCAGTCTCTGCTCTTGGCTCCCCATCAGCTGACTCCTCAAGACCCTTGCTGGTAACGTCGATGGGAGGGTCATCTCTACCCGAGTTTATGACTTCGGATGGCTCCATGTCAGATGAACCTTTGATACTGTCAGGGGAGTCCTCGGCAGATGGTGGCAGGATGAATGTGTCGTCTTTACTCTCAGAAGCAGACTCAGAGTCATTGGCAGCAATGTCACCATTGGTTGGAACATGTGATTCTCCTTCAGTGTTGCTGCTCCTTTCAGGGCTGTTTTCGGTGTTGTTAGATATGCTGTCAGATTTCCTGTCTTCATCAGACTCTGCTTTCTCTTCTGCTTGATCGGTATGGATGACATCACCATCAGTTGAGATACCGACCCTTTCAGGATCATCTACACTGGACGTACAGTCTTTGTCAAGGCCAGTGCTCTCTGCACTGTTGGAATTGAGTTTGGCTGTACAGACGTTGGCCTCTGTGTCAGGATTTGTTGCAGTTTCAACACTTTTCACTGCCTCTACTGATTCTACAGTCTCTGTTTCCAAAGTTTCTCCATCATCCTGTTCTTCTGTAACATGATCCACTATTGTTTCACTGTCGATACGGGCCACAGATTCCACTTCTTCTAATGTCTCCACTTCCGAAGTTGGTTTCTCCTCTTGATCACCCTCTTTGGAATCTGTTTCTATTGATTCAGTGGGTTCTTCTGTCTCTACAGACCTGTCAGTCTCCGTTTCCAAAGTTTGTTCCTCATTCTGTTCCTCTGTAACATCATCCACTATTACTTTGTTGAGAGTTTCTGTTTGACAAGGGTTTTCAGCAGGTGATACTGCTTCAGTTTCTTCTATCTTGTTGGTTTCTAAAGTTTGTTCCGTGCCTTGATCGTCAATTTTGGAGTCTGTTTCAGTTTCCTCGAGAATTTCTGCATGAGAAAAACTTTGAGTAGGTTCCTCTGCCTCTACTGTATCTGTGGTCTTTGTTTCTAAAGTCTGTTCCTGGTTCTGTTCATCCATAACATGATCCACTGTTACTTCTTTGGGGGCTTCACAGATGGCCTGAGTAAGTTCTACTGTTTCTGCTTCTTCTACTGTGTTGGTTTCCAAAGTTTGTTCATCATGGCACAAATTTGAAACAGTTTGTTCTTTACATTTACTGGATTCGATCGGCTCCACTGCATCGACTTCCTCAGTTTCTTGCTTGTCCTGCTCTTCCTTGACTTG
This sequence comes from Benitochromis conjunctus, assembly GCA_015052645.1. NCBI lineage: Eukaryota > Metazoa > Chordata > Actinopteri > Cichliformes > Cichlidae > Benitochromis > Benitochromis conjunctus. The sequence continues at coordinate 65,916 of VOQK01027747.1, forward strand.
ATCCATCTTTGATTCCTTAAAGGTTTCAGTGACAGAGCCATCGGCAGTAAGTTCTGCAGCAGATCCGCCATTACTTCCTGTTGGTTCTTTGTCTTTTTTCTTTTCATTAGCAGTTTCATTTTTCTGTTTGGTCTTATCATCTTGAGCCCCTCCTTTCTTTTTGCCTCTCTTCTTCTTTTTCTTCTTTTTCCCTGAAGCAGGAGTACCCTGAGGCTGAGATTTACTGGGTGTTTCCTCTGCCTCATCGTTCTCTGCCTCTTCTGCATTTTCAGGCTCAGGTTGCGCTTCAGTGTTTGAAGCAGTTGGAACGGATTCGTTGGTTAAATTTTCTTTTGGAACAACATCTGCAACTTTTTGTTGAGGACATAATTCAGTACTTGTCAAACTACTTTCCTCAACAGCTTCCTGTTTGCTGTCTTGCACCCCACTGGTGTCAACACTAACACTTTTGGCATCTGTCTCGACTATATCTGGACAACTTGTGTCTTTTACATTAACCTCCTCTGACATTTCTGTTTCTGGAACATCAGGACTTGTTACAATCTCTTGAAGCTCAAAACTACTAACAGCTACATCTTTGGGTTCTGTACTAGGAGAGTCACTGATTTCTGCATTTAAGTCCTCACTGAGACCATTTTCTCCAATGTTGTTTTCCTCTGTGTGTAAGCATGTCTCTTGTTCTTCTTGAGGCTGTTCTTCACTGGATGTTTTCAGTGTGGAAACATCAGCAGCATTACAGAGAAGATCAGAACTCATATGATTCTCTTTGGCTTTCTCGTGCATTTCTTGTTGCTGCTCTGGACCCACTTCTTCCTCTTCTCTGCTACTTCTCAACTCAGTCTCCTCTGTGTTGCCTGGGAGATCATGAAGAGCATACGGTGATGGAAGACCAAAAAAGTGTAGGCTTAAGACAAGACTTTCAACACTTCATCAGGAAGCGCATCAGCAGAAGTCAAGGTGAGGCAGAACACCTGGCTGATTCAAAGGCCAGAAAGAGAAGCACAGCGCCAAGATGACCAGGAAGCACAACAAAAACAAGAAGCAGAAGAAGAAAGGCAGGAGGAACATCAAAATAAGGCTGCTGATCCCGAGTATGTAAGAGAAAAGAAGAAGGGAATGCTCCAACTGAATTTTCACTACACGCACCAGATGTTGACTTTTAAAAAGAAGACCATTCAACCCTCTCACTGTAGGATGCATCAGGATTTACACACCCACACCACCCGCATTAACAAAGTTAGTCGTGATTCAGCACTCGTGTGTTCTGGTGAAAGTGGCTGAGGTGCAAGAGTTACATGAAAGCCAAGCATTAGCAATGGAAGATGAAAAAGCAAGTCTGTTATGATGATGGATGGATGATATTTTTATGGAAAAGCTTAGAGAGGTGATTCTCGTTATGTTTCTAGTTGCTTCTCATTAATATGTCAGCCTGTCTCTGACTTCACAATCTGACTTCACTTTAGCCAATAATGTGCAAAACGTTGCAGAAGAAGAGAAACATGTTTACAGACCGGTGCTAATTTATCCCTTCATAACAACTGAATGGAAGTTGAATTTCTTAAACTAACTAACTTGAACTTGGATTAAGGCTTAACGTTTGCATTGTTAGGGACGTGGCCACTCTCACCGACAGGGTGACGCAGACACATGCAGCTGTAGCTGCTAGGTCTTACCTCAGCTAATTCAGGTCACTAATAATAAAACTAATGTGGCTTGCTGAGTCTTACAATCCATCCAAGAAGTAAGCTCGTGCTCTAGTTTTAATATGTGAAATTCTAGTACTTCATGTAATATTCAACTTAGTACTAAACAGCAGGCCTCTGTGTGATGTTTTGTGGTTTTCTAGTGTTAGCTGATGACTTAGCCCCCCGGTATACTGAAGAAGCATGCCCCTTCAGGACGAAACCTTCTGGACAGTAGGTAACTAATAAAGGCTCGATGTGTGAACTAGTTTTTCCTTTTTACCAGAAAAATACAGAGGACCACCAAGCTTATTCTTTACAGATCAGTGCAAATGAAGGTCTAAGTGATATTTGACAGCATGAAGCTGGGAACTGAAGAGTTCACTCCAAAACCTGACAGGAAACTAATTTCCAATAGTAGAAAAACAAGTTTTATTTAATCGTTACTACTGTTTTGGAATGAGACTCTTGCATCAGTCGTATGCTGAGCCATGCAGTAAGAAGAAAGGACATTTTTAATTCCACGGTGAGTTTTTACCGAGCATGCTGTTCCCCTCCACTGGGGTCGTCTGTGAGTCCTGAGCTGGTTGGGAAGCAGGGTCTGCTCCGGGGGACTCGTCAGCTTCTACCACATCAACATCCCCGTTGATGCTCAGATCAGGTCCCAACACGATTCCATGTTTCTGCACAGTTAGAATAAAACGTTAGCATCGGAAAGCACAAAGACAGCAATTCCCAAACAACTAAAGCTTACAGCATTTTTTTTTTCTCCACACACTAAATACCTTCAGAATATCTTTCAGATTCACCACTTCTTCTCTGAGCTCATCGCGCTCAATTCGGATTGCATCTGTGTATTCTTTCTGTCGCTCTAAGGCCTGAGCAGAGCCACCCACCCAAAAGTGTTGCAGAGCGCAAAACAAAGTTAAAAGTGTGCAAGAAGTGAAAACAAGTAAAAACAGGCATTCAGGGTCATGCAAGGAAGATACTGATTTCACATCAGTAAGCCGTATATGATTAAATCAAAAACTGCTGGCTCATTGGCCATACCCCAATTTTTTTATCCTTCCACTCCACCGTCTCCTGCAGATCAGTTATTTCTCTAACAAAGCCCTCCTGTTTCAAACGCAGCTGACGGATCTCCTAAACAGCAGGAAAAGGAAAGCAAAGGTTTAAAAGTGAAGGAGAATGAAAGAAAAGCAGAGCAGGTACCAACTGTGTGGGAAAAGAAGGAAAAGCTGTGAAAAGCACCCAAACATGCATCCTCTCTGAGTGACACACTGAGTACAGGACAGACTTTAAAAAATAAAATAAAAAAACCCCATGGAAATCTGCAAAACGCTTCACACTCATAGTGAGTAGGGGATGGGAGGTACTCACGTTTAGCAGCTCTTCACTTTGCTTTAGCGTCTCTTTCATTTCATTGAACTGGAACTGAAGCACACTGTGGGCATACTTCTCTCGCTCGTAGTTCTGTGGGGAGCAAGATTTAGTTTAACAGCCAAATAACTGACAGAGGGAACAAAAACATTACAGCACAGCTGCTTCTGGGAATTTCAACACCTTTATTGGATACCAATACTGATTTAATGAGCTGACAATATACATATCTCATGTCCTAATGCAACCTTATCAGCTCTGCTTTGGTGTAATGAAAAGCAATGAAAGCTCAGTTATGATAATTCCTTGTCTGACTGTACAGCCTCACTTCTTCCAAATAAAAGTGTTTCAAACCTCTTTAAAACACTTGGTGCATTTAAGGATTATATGAAGCTTGTTAGATCCTGGGTTGTCCAGGAGAAACCTTTGTACTGCTTCTTATTTGAAGTTAGGATGTCAGAGCCTCGTTAGATACACAGACGTACCTTGACTTTCTCCTCGTACTCTCGGCGTGACTCAGTTAGCAGCTCCTCCAGCTCCATGAGTGAATCTTTGAGCGTGTCCACCTGGTACATCAGGTTGTTTTTCTCATTGTCCAGCTGAGCGTTGGACACCATGGCCTTACGATACTTCTCCTCCACTTCTGCTAGTGCATCCTGAAGCATTGACAAAGAATAGAGGAATATCACAGTTGCTAGATCCCATCACCCTCCAACTGGTAACAGCAGGTGGATGGCACACCCTGAACCTGGTTCTTTTTCCCCACCGTCGCTATGTGCTGTTCAGCGGGCTCCATTGTATATATAGTATTTTTATTTTACTATGTAACACCATGAGATCGCTGTGTATGAACCAGCACGGTGTAAATAAAACTGCACTAAACTGGTAATGAATTTAGATTAAAGTCTGAATTATGTATTTTATGTAAGACAAAATTAAATTAAGCACACATGCACGCACACACATCAAAATAAGGAAAGAAGACCACATGCAGATGTCACAGTTATAGCACGCAACGTACACATTTGAGCAACATGTTGTTCTTAAATTTGTAAACTCTGTAACATATTATTTTATTTAAATAGTTTAGTCTGTTAGTCTTGCTGCCTAGGAGCAACCGTAACCCACATAATTTGCTTAGGTATTGATAAAGTATTCTGATTCTGACCATGAAAGGACTGCTATTGTTCTCCTTTCACTCCTACTTATTGAGGAAGAACTGAGGTTATTGATCTGTATTAACAGAAGCCTCAGAGGAACGTATTTGAACCCAGTGTGCCATAAAAGCAAAAAGAAACCACAATAACCAGTTCGAGTCAGTGGAGGCAAACCCGTTAGTTAACAGTGTGGAAGGCTCTCGGGTTTATACCTTGACTTCTTTTAGGTTCTGAGTGTACTTGGCTTCCACTTCCTGAATCTGATCCTTCAGTTCGTGAATCTCCTGGTAAAGAGCGTAGCAGCAGCAGCAGCAGCAGAGGTGAGCAGAGAAACACAGCGTGACAGCAGTAGTGAAGGTGAAGCAGAGAGTTTGGTGAACAGTTAACACAGAGAGAGGATAGCTTTTGTAGAGACAATGAGAACGGTAAAAATATGGCACAGACTGAAAACACAGCCTGGTTGTTGCGTATAACTCAACTGAGTTAAGTTTTTCAGAGGCTGTTTAAATAAACAGTTTAAATAAAAACTTTGTCTTAAAAATCTGGCTGATTGCTAAATGCAAAAAAGCTTCTTTTTTTTTTTTTTTTAAAAAGTTTATTATTTCATCACCTTTTGTGCTAAGAAAACACGATTCATCCTTACATGAGTCTTTCTGCTTTGAATCAAACCATCTTTGAACAAAAGCGATCAATAAGAAATAAAAAACTGGCACATGTTCAGTTACTATTTTAAAGCATCCCTGCTATCAACACAATCCTCTCTGTCCACAGGACTGTACCTTGATTTCTCGTACGGAGCTCTCGGCGTCTACAGTTAAAGCCGTCTCTCCGCTTCCTCTCCGGGAGGACGTCCCTCCTAATGAGGTGAGCGTGGCTGCTGTTAAGGCTGAAGCTGCTCGAGATCCCTGACACAAGGAAAAAGATATTTATAACATAAAATACATCCCAACGTATTGTAAGAATATCATTCAGTCTTCTCTATGACTGTCAAAAAGAGCATTTCTCACCTTCTCAAGATAATCTCTGTCCTCCACCTGTAGAGAAAGATAAAAACAGTCAGAGGAATCAGAGGCTCATGAGAGGCAACAGGGCCAAGAGGATGAACTGAGGGAGGAAGGAAGTCCCACAATCGTCACTGCAACCACTGCAGCAGTGATTTATCCTCACATCTGCTGATAAAAAGCAACACACAACACAAAAACCTCCAAAGACCGGAATCTGCCGTCTATTCACAAGCACAATTTCATCTCTGTATCAGCTTGCAAACGATTAATCAGAGTGATATCAAAGCTCACACAAAACATCAAACCAACAGCAGATCTGTGTTTAAAAAAAAAACCCAGCACACACAAAAACTGCAGTTTCAACACAGATTAATCGCGGACACAAACCCAGTGTCCAGCGATCGCTGTCTTTGCAGTAAAGAAAAAAAAAAAGTTAGTTTAAAAAAAAAAAAAGGAAACACAGGCGGCAAATAAATCAGGCAGGAACTCCGCTCACATCACAGCCTCGGCCTCCTGCGGGTGCAAAGCGACTCACGTCAGGAAAGTCGGGAATAGTGACATCGTCCAGGTCCCTGGGAAGGCCACTGCTACTGCTCCTCAAAAAACTGGCAACAGAGCTGCAATTGTCCTGCGATGGCCACCAGGGGGCAGAACACAACAACAAAGAAGCCAAACACTCACTGAATGTTAAGACTTCAGAAAACTTTAAACATAATATTTGAAAAAGTACAGCAGGGGCTACAAAACGACCACTAATAATCACCATCAGTGATTTCCTATTTGCCGATAACAAAAACACAGACATCACTGTGCTGTCCAAAAATGCAAAAGAACAAACAAACTTGTTATTACACAAGTTGCACGTTCTGCAGCACATTGCTACATAAAGATGTGGCTGATAAGTTAGATGGCACTAATTTAAAAGAGGAACATTCGTGGGACTGTTTCTGTCACTAAAACGCTTCACTTGAAGTCCGCTGTGCAGCTGCAAGCTGGTGACAGACGCTTCCAGTCAGGAGTTGCTCTGCAGCTGATCCAAAGCTCACTCGACCACTCTGATGACCACACACTCTAGACCAAACTCACACTTCAAGCATGAAAGGGATTATCCTGTGTGACCTGCAGGGAGTTCATCTCCACAATATTCGCTAACATGATGGTAACGTTTTAGCAGCTATGCTCCACAGGTTCACCAAGAGTGATTTTTTGTTTATACTCGTCACACGGAGCACTGAAATGTTTTCATGCTGCAGACAGTGCTAAACTGTGATGCATTCAGATGGTTAGAGTTAGAAATATCTGAAAAACCATCTGACAATGTGCCATGAGATTTTCCCACAGACTCTGGATCTTCTTTTTGCCATCGACACCCAAAAATAGTCTGTGGGACACATCTGTGCTGCAGAGCTGGTAGAAATTTCTTTCCCAATTTTGGCAAACACAGGCCAAAAATAAAACAGATAAATGAGATGAAATGTTTTAAATAAACAATATTTAAAAACATCTGGTTTCAGCTCAGTGTGAGAGTCATTACTATGAACTGCTCTTATTTATGGCTGAGCTAGCTTCTCCTTTCCCTGCTCAGTTTCACTGCGAGTACGCCTCCTCGCACACGGAGTGGAGCAGATGTAAGTGGGAGGAGTAAGGCCTGTAAGGGGTGAATATGTTTATGTGTGTCTGAACACACTTTGAGTGAACAAATCGTCCAAACAGTGAATCATGAGCTAAATGTTGCAGTCTAAGTGTACGATGGGTCAACCAAAGCATCTTGACATTTAATGTTATGTCCATGTTGGATGCAGGCTAAATCATTTCAAACTCCAGGATGAGGAGAAGAGTGTCTGGGGAGGAGAGGCTCACCACTGGGCTGGTGCGGGCTGACCCAGCCCTGCTGGAGGCTCTGGAGCCGGAGCTGCGATAACTAGTGTACTCTAAAGGCTGCAGAAAGAAAACGTCGTCATGTTTCTGTCACCAACTACCATGCACACACTCACACGGTGCCTTTAGAACATAACATGCATCCAACCTTCTTTTATACTAGATTCAGGCTTTTCCATATTCATAAAACATCTCTCATGGAGCACATTATAACTGAACTAAATGATGTTTTAGTCAAAAGTCTCTAAAACTAAATAAAAATTTGCTGTTAATGCTGCTTCACTGCGCTTCTTTGTGCATCCTACTCTTCTGTCTGTGTCCAGTTTGTTGTTAAGCTCTGGGTTTTGTGCTAATTCATGTATGTGCTGCTCTGTTTTGCACATTAACTATACATGCATGTTGTGTGTGTGAGAGTTCATATTAATTACTACTGCCTATAATCAAGAAAACAACACTCATGCTATATACACGAATCCTTTTAAAAAGCAGACCATTTGCCAAATTGCGACTGTAGATGATTTACATCCACCGGCTCACTCACGCCTGCGGTGCACTCTCCATTCAGATAACAATTAGTAACACGAGTTAATTTAAACACACGTCACACTGAACCACACCACACACTGAATAGTGCCACAATTCCAGCAACGTCTTACATGAGAGCTGGCGCTGACAACTCGCCGCGACCCACTGCACAGACTGTCTTCATATAAGGAGCTCTGGACATCACACAGACACACACACACACAGGGTCACACCTCAGCAGTGTGAGCAGACTGTAAGGTTTCTATATTTTAAATGTTATTAAGTCCTTTTTTGCTCACTGGATA